>OV050032.1:183995775-184213275 GCA_920105625.2 Clusia tigrina
TATACCAACTCTATAACAACTAACAAAATCAGTTTCTTCTAATATGAAATCTTTAAAAGCTTTATACTAGTTGTATAAAAACTGTATACTAGTTGTATAAAAATTTTATACTAGTTGTATAAAAACGTTGTACTGGTTGTACAAAAACTCTGTACCAGTTCCAAGTAAAAGCTTTGTACAAACTCTTAAAAACCGTTTTAAAAAACTCTATTCAAGCTCTATAAAGGTTCTTTAGACATTCTATGAAAGCATTGTGCCAGTTTTAGTCCTTCGATAAATATCTCTAAGCAGTATAAAAGCGTTGTACAAACATTATAGTAACTAGAAAACACTACTACAGCTCTATAGATATTAAACAGTCTCAGAAATGCTCTTTTGAAGGCTGTAAAGCTATAAAAAATCGCTCAACTGGTTCCAAGGAAATAACAAGAAGATCCTTACAATAGTAGTAATTAATCTTTAAACTATTTAATGCAACACTATAAAGCCTGTGAAAGGTCATATGAAGGAGTTCGTGATGGCACTGATCAAACTTGCATTCGCTGATGTCCTGTTTCTCTGTGTACCCTGTTCACACTGGCATTCGCTGATGTCCTGTTTCTCTTTGTACCCTGTTCACATTTGCATTCGCTGATGTTCAGTTTCTCTTTGTACCCTGTTCACACTGGCATTCGCTGATGTCCTGTTTCTCTTTGTAACCTGTTCACATTTGCATTCGCTGATGTCCTGTTTCTCTTTGTACCCTGTTCACACTTGCATTCGCTGATGTTCAGTTTCTCTTTGTACCCTGTTCACACTTGCATTCGCTGATGTTCAGTTTCTCTTTGCACCCTGTTCACACTGGCATTCGCTGACGTCCTGTTCACCTTTGTACCCTGTTAACTGCTCTGATTGCGTCTCTTTTGACGTGATTAGTTGCAACGTCTTGCCAAACAGCCGATGAAGCGAGATTAGCACCTCTCTTTTAAACTAAGGAAGCCAAATGCACCCGCAAATGTCCTGCTTTCAGGTGGATTTTGAGTGCTCTACTTAGTGGCCCATTGTGCCCGGCTTAAATATAAATATCAACATAATTATTATAATAAGTTTTTTCCCTCCACTGAGAGGTGCTGAGTGAGAAATTCAGTAAACCTGAAAATCGTTATCCTTGAGAGTCAGTCCTTGTTTGTTCTGCTCTGCCCGTGCTTTGTGCTTATCGTCTTTGCAAATGGCTTTTCAGTAAAAGTAAAAATAAATCACATAATGAAGTTGCTACTTACTCTTCATTATTTGAATAAAGCAAAAGCGAAGCAGCGTAGCGTAGAAAAGCAACAACAACAACAATAAGAACAGGGACGAGGCTAGCAACCAACCAGCATGCAAGCCAAGCGAACGCCACCCCAACCCATTTGGCATGTTTCTTGCCATGACAACGCAACGTAATGGGATTTCTTTGCTCTGCTTGCATTGCCTTTGATTTAAGTGGCGCTTTTTGAGGATTCCGTCTGATGCTGGCGCTGCTGCTGTTGCTCCAGTAGCTTTGAAGCAACAAGACCAACTATTTTTGTATACAAACCCGACTCCATCCCTCCCTCCCTCGCCACTTTTTTTTGGATGGCTGGCTGCTTTGTTGGATGGCTGAGTGTGGCAAGTAATTAATTCGTGTCATTTACTGCGGCGTGCATAAAAGGATTGCCATGATGGCTCAAAAAGCATGGAAGGTGGAGGCGGGGGAAGGAAGGAAGGAAGGAATGGAAAGCACGGAAGGTTCAGGTGCCGAACCGATTGTCCTAAGAAGATTCTCCCCCATTCTAACCACTCCTTTTGCTACTAATGTTCACATCAATTTGCGGTAAGTCCCAAGTCTGCTCTAGTCTCTTTGTCTCTCTCTCTCTCTCTCTCTCGCTCTGTCTTCATCAATATTTACTCATCATTACAGTGTGAATTTTTATTGAATTCAACTGCTTGTTCCTCATCCTTCATTTTGGATTTTTTGCCTTCGCCTTCATTTTCATTTTCGTCCCTCATTCACCTTTCAATGTTCAGCATCATTGTTGTTGTTGTCATCTCTTCTGTCTTCGTTGTTGTTGTCGTCAGCTCTATCTTTGTTGTTGTTGTTGTCTTAATATCTGTCTTTGTTGTTCTTGTTGTTGTTGTCGTCATCTTTGTCGTTGTTGTCGTTGTGTGCAATTTGCTCCTTAACTGCACTTCTTTATTATTTTCTTGACACTTCTATGCCGCTCCCCTCTCGCCCCGCTCCCAACATTGTCATAAATTGCACTTTTTTATGCGCCCTAAAATATGCTCACAAAAAAGAAGGCGAAAATAAAGCAAAAGAAGAAGGGAGAGAGAAATAAGAATGAAAATGCATCAATTTGTTGAACACTTCCTCGGTTCGTGTTTGGATTTGTCTTCTGAAGCTTTTAGCATGCGACAAGCGCTTAGCAAATAGCAAGTAAAGTGAGGGACCGAGGGGGGGGGGGGGGTTCAGGGCGTAGGTGCACGCATCTGCACGCAGCAAAGAAAGAGCTGCAAATGTCTTCCGGAAGTGTGAAAAATGCCGGTTCCCATGGAGCTGGCTGCAATTTGCAATAAATGTTCTTTTCAACTTGCGCTGCACAGTTGATGGTGGGCGGTTGGGTATCGCGGTGGTCGGCGGTCGGAGGAGGACACGCTAAAGGACTGGAGATAGCAACCAGCACTTTGCTAGCTAGTTGGAAATTGCAGTTTGATGATGGATGCGTCTCAGTGGACGGACGCCTCACGCTTAGCTAAATATAAGTACACAAATTGATTTGGCAGTTGGTCGGGGAAGTGGGGGCTTGCAACGAGGAAGCGGCGGCGTACAGAGGCACGCAAGTGGCACGTTTAGTTGTTTGCAACACTTTTTAGGGAGCCACATTTGCTGAGGGCTGGGTTCATATTGATTATTTGCAATGGGAAAGAAACGGCAGAAGGCGCCATCGGGTGCGGGTTTTGGGGGCATCGCTCTTAGGAGGAGTACTGTGAGTTTGTCGTTAACAACAGATTTGTTAGGGATCTGGTGGAAACTACTTCGTCGTCGCTGCTTTTTGTCACTCAAAATCCTCTTTTTGTGCTCCAATTTAGATTCTTTTCCTGGACATTTCTGACATTTAACTCCTGCCGCTTTGCGATGAAAGCGCAGGAGTGATTTCAATATGAAACGAGTACTCAAAATGTTGAAACAAACTATTCCATGCCAGAGTTGGCGGCGTGGGTTCTGGGTTTTCGGAAATGTCAGCATTCTCGGCGTCTACTCCTAGATTCTGGGTCGGAAAATGGATCGAAAATTGATTAAAATCTGTGAAATTGCTTCGGAATAGTGTGAAAATCGTTATAAGTAAAATTAGACTAAAATTAAGGACTGAATCCTGCATAAATAATTGTGTGCGTCATTTTTCCTTCAATACTCCCTCCGTTTTTCATATATGTCTGTTTTAGTTTTTCTCTATTTTTCTGTTTCTCTATCTCGATATCTCGCTATATTTCTATCTCCATATCTCTCTTCATTTCTTTCTCCATATCTCTCTTTATTTCTTTCTCTATATCTCTTTTTATTACTTTCTATATATCTCTCTCTTTATTTATTTATCTATACTTCTCTTTTTATCTTATTCTTTGTCTCTCTTTATTTCTTTCCCTATATCTCTCTTTATTTCTTTTTCTATACTTCTCTTTATTTCTTTCCCTATGTCTCTATTTATTTCTTTCTCCATATCTCTCGCTATTTCTTGTTCTATATCTCTTTTTATTTCTCTCTCCATATCTCTCTTTATTTCTTTTTCTATACTTCTCTTTATTTCTTTCCCTATATCTCTATTTATTTCTTTCTCCATATCTCTCATTTCATTCTCCATATCTCTATTTATTTCTTTCTCTATATCTCTTTTTATTACTTTCTCTATCTATCTTTATTTCTTTATCTATACTTCTCTTTATATCTAATTATATATCTCTCTTTATTCGTTCTCCATATCTCTTTTTTTTCCTTTCCCTATATCTCTCTTTATTTCTTTCTCCGTATTTCTTGTTCTATATCTCTCTTCATTTCTTTCTCCATATCTCTCTTCATTTCTTTCTCCATATCTCTCTTTATTTCTTTCTCCATATCTCTTTATTTTTATCACTATATCTATTTTTTATTTCTGCTTCGAATTCCTCTCATTTCTCCGTATCTCTTTTTTATTTTTTCTTCCGTGACTCTGCTTCGAATTCTTCTTTTTTTCCGATATCTCCGTCTATCGTTCTATGTATTACTTTTCATCTTTCATTATCTTTCTTTTCATGTTTCCATGTCTCTTTCCTTGTCTACCTATTTTTATTGGCACCTTTTCTACATTTGTTCAGTTTCCCCCCTTTTTCTACCTTTTCCTACTGATGGAGAAGATGGACAAAAGAAATGAAAATAGATATTTTCTGTCTTTCATTCTATATTCGTCTTTGGCATCTCTTTTTTACACTTCTCTTTTCGTTCTCTTATTTCGCCTTCGGTACCTCTTTTTTATATATCTCTCTTCCTTTTCTTGTTTCGTCCTTGGAATCCTTCTTTTATATTTTTCTATTCTGCTTATATTTTTCTATCTCTTTCTCCTTATCCTTTGTATCTCTTCCTTTTTATTTTTTAGATGTCTTTCTCTTTTTTTCTCTATTTATTTTTAAATCTCTCCTGCACTTTTTTTCTCCTTGTGCCCATTTTTGTTCAGTTCCTCTGTTTCTTGTGTCTCGCTCTTTAACTTTCCTACTTTTACTTTCTTTTTCTTCTGCGAAATTCCTGCTTTTAGTTATTTTTTCTATCTTTTTCTTATTTGAAAGTAATTTTTCTCTTTTCTTTCCTGTCTCTATTTTTTCCTTTCTCTCTATTTTCTTTTTCCTGTTTTCCTCTCTCTTTTGCTTTCACTCTTCTTTATTTTCTCTCTCCTTTCTTTATCTTTTATCTTTATTTTTTACTCTCTATTTTCCTTTTTTCCTCTTCTGGACATTTTTTCTAAAATTTGTTCAATTTTAGTTCTCCCTCTCTGCCTCTCTTTATTTGTCTCCTTTCTTTATCACTTTGTTTTTTCTCTCTATTTTCCTTATTTTCTGAATGCGTTTCCCAAATTCCTGTTATTTTGTTCCTTTCTTTTCCTCCAGCCATATCTCTGCCTCTTTTTATTTCTGCTTTTATATTTGTCTGTCACTATATTTTTTGTCTTTGTCTCTCTACTTCTCTCGACGTCTCTTTCTCTCTTTTCCTCTCTCCCCCTCTCTCTTCCACTCTCTCTCCCGCTCTATCCCCTATATCTGTCTGTAATCTCTCTCCCTCTCTTTCTCCCTCTCTCCCTCTCTTTCTCCCTCTCTCCCTATCTCTCTCCCTGCTTCTGAATATATTTGCTAACGTTTTTTATTTCTCTCGTCTTTCCATTCTTGCTTTCTTCCTTTCTTTGCTTTTTCCTTTCTGAATTCCTCTCTTTTGCTTCCTGTGTTTTTTCCTTTCTCTCTATCTCTCCATTCTTTATCTACTTACTTGTTTCTTTATTTATTTTGCTTGCTTCTGCTTCTGAACATTTTTTCCAAAATTTCTCTTTTCTTTCTCACTTTATAAATATCTGTTTCGTTCTCTCCTCTCTTTCTTGTTTCTCATTCTGAACCTTTGTTCCAAATTCAACTTTCTTTTATATCTCTATTTTTTCTCTTTGTTTTTCTCTAGCTAGATCTCTTTTTGGGGGTCTCTGCTACCTACCAATTTTCTTATTTCTCCTGCATTACCCTTTTTCATATTCCTCCTTTTTAGTTATCTCCTCTTTATTTTTCTTTACCACTTTTTTGTCCTTTTCTCTTTTTTATCTCTGTTTGTCTCTGTCTTTCTCTCTCTTTCTCACTCTTTCTCACTCTCTCGCTCTCTTTCTCTCTCTCTCGCTCTCTTTCTCTCTCTCTCGCTCTCTTTCTCTCTCTCTCTTTCTCACTCTCTCGCTCTCTTTCTCTATCTCTCTCTTTCTCACACTCACACTCTCGCTCTCTTTCTCTCTTTCTCTCTCTCTCTCTTTCTCACACTCACACTCTCGCTCTCTTTCTCTCTCTCTCTCTCTCTCTCTCTTTCTCAATCTCTATTTGTCTATCTATTTCTCTTCCTATCTCTCTACTTCTCTTTCTCTCTATATATATATAGAGAGAGATATATATATCTTTCTCCCTCTCGCTCTTGAGTTGATGACACAACGTAAATTGAGATTTGTTTCAGGCTCGCAATTGTAATCGGAGTGGAAGTTAGTTCATGAGCTGAAATCAGAGTGGAAGTTGATTCGTGAGCTCAAATTGGAGTTAAATTTGTAGTCGCATTCGGAGCCTAAGTTTTAAGTTTGAATTGGAGTTGAAGCAGGAGTTTGATACGGGATTAGAGTCAAAGTCCAGTAAGGAAAACTTTTGATATATAAGGCGTATTCGAAATAAGGCATATTAAACATTCCTGGGGATCCATAAATTTGATTTTGGGGACATCGCCCAGTTACTTGAGCAATTCATCTCCTAAGGACAAAGCTGGCTACCTCCCTAAGGAATGCTCTGTATTCTGGAAAATACTGAAAATTGATTTTAGCCGATGTCGGTTAAGGACCCTCCTTTTCCCCTTGACAATTGATTTCTCAGAGTTGTAGTCCCTTCACTGCTTGGTAACTCCCGGTTATCTACTAAATTTCTACCTCGTATCCCACGTTGCTAAGCGGATTATAAGGTGGGTGCCACACGGTGTGCTGCAATCTCGTCCAATTTCCCATCGCTTTACATGCTTTTTTCTTCGGATCTCGCATGGATTTGAAATTTCCTACGTCACGCTTAGAATGCGAAATGCATTTAATTTCAATTAGTTGGGGAAAAATACGAAACTTCAAATGAAAATTAAAAGAAAATTAATAAATAATTTATAAATCGGCAGCCGCAATTTACTCGGAACGTTTATTGCGCATCCGCAGCCAAGACTCGCCGAGTAATGGGGCGCGCACGCAAAACTCTTCGCTGCTAATTGGCGGCCGGCACGCAACTGGGCAATGAAAGTAATGATTTGAGAATTGAATTCGCCGGCGCCGACACTCCTCATGAAGCAGAGCATGGAGTTGTGCACATTAAGGCCGCTGTTATATACCTGGACATGTGTTGTTGTTCATTGTTCATTATTCTATATTCATTATTCAATATTCTCCGTCATCATTCTCATTATTATTATTCAACATCATCATTATTATTATTAATCATTATTATTCATCATCATCAGCACCACCATTATAATTCATCATTATTCATCAATATTCGTCATAATTATTATCATCATCATTATCATTAATAATCTTCATTTTTCATCATGGTTATTCATCATCATTATTATTACTCCTCATCATTATTATTCATCATCATTATTATTCATCGTCAGTATCATCATCATCATCAGCACCACCATTATAATTCATCATTATTCATCATTATTCGTCATAATTATTATCATCATCATTATCATTAATCATCTTCATTATCATTAATCATTTTCATTTTTCATAATGGTTATTCATCATCATTATTATTACTCCTCATCATTATTATTTATCATCATTATTATTCATCATCACGACCATAACTCTTCATCATTATTATCTGAGATCATTCTTGTCATCATCATTATCATCATCATTATTATTTATCTTCGTCATCATCATCAACTCCACCATTATAATTCATCATTATTCATTGTTATTCATAATTCTTCATTATTATTCATCATTATTCATCATCATAATTATTCATCATTATCATTAATCATCATCTTCATTTTTCATCATCATTATTTGTCATCAATTATTCATCATTATCATTATGCATCATCATTATTTATCATCATCAACATCATTATTCATAATCATCATCATCATCATCATTATTCATAATTATTCATCATCATTATTCATAATTATTCATCATCATTATTCATAATTATCCATCTTCATTATCATCATCAACATGACAATATTCGTATAGTTAATTTATAATTCGTATAGTTAATGTTGCTGATGTAACACCGACCTTATCACGCACTTATCTCTCATTTTCGCATTGTAATTGAAAATGCATCATTCGCTCGCGCAATCCACTGAACTTGACCTAAAAAGAAGATAATGCTCAGTGTAGGATGAGCTCTAACGAACGGACGAGCGTGGACAGACACACATCCACACATCAGCCACTCTCATGCACACACACACACACAGCTACTCACAATAACTGCCGATCCACCACGTATAGTCATGAAGACGATAGAATCTTTCGAGCCAGCGATTAGATAGTGTGCTATTGTCGTCAACACGATCATGGTGTGAAATTAACAAATAAGTACGGGTGGTGGACGCATAGAGAGAGTCATAAATATACAGTAAATCATTACGATATTGGGAAAGTAAATTGAAGCAACTGCAAAGAGAAAAATAGTTGAAATAGTGACTTTAGAGAGAGAGAGAAAAATAAAATTTATTCGTTTAAAAAAAATGTATCTAATTTAATGACAACGAGAAAGAGAAAGAGAGAGAGAAATAGAGAGAGAAATAGAGAGAGAAATAGAGAGAGAAATAGAGAGAGAAATAGAGAGAGAAATAGAGAGAGAAAGAGAGAGAAAGAGAGAGAGTAAGAGAGAGAGAGAGAGTAAGAGAGAGAAAGAGATAGAAAGAGAGAGAGAGTAAGAGAGAGAAAGAGAGAGAGAAAGAGAGAGAGAGAAAGAGAGAGAGAAAGAGAGTAAGAGAGAGATAGAGAAAGAGAGAGAGAGGAATAAATAAAATGTATTTGGTTTAAATGTATATCTCAACTAGGGATTTAATCTTGTTCTGAATAGACGTAGTGAGAGAGACAAAGGGAAAATTATAATGTATTCGTTAAAAAAGTTGATATAATCTATGTATTTAATCTCGTTCAGTACAGACATACGGAGAGAGAGAGAGAACGAAAGAAATAAAAGAAAAGAAATATAATTTATTCTGTAAAAAAGTTGAACTAATGTAGGGATTTAATCGCGTTCAGGGCAGGCAGAGAGAAAAATATAATTTATTTGTTAAAAAGACTTGATCTTAGCTATAGGTTTACTCTCGATTAGGAGATACATAGAGAGAGCGAAAGAGCAAATTTGGAGATTTAATTTCGTTATAATCTTCTTCTAATGTAAACCTAGTAATATACGAGTATACAATGAAATGAGATGAGTCTTTTGAGCTTTCCTCACTATAATTATTAATTCAGCCAATACCACGGATAGATAGTATGCTATTATATGCTGTTCTGTTGGAATACCTACTCACTCTTTACTCTTTTCGAATTGTTTAATGTCTAGTAATTCATACAATGAGGTGGGTGATTAGAGCTTTCCTTACCATAATCGTTAATTTAGTCAAGACGACAGATAAGTACGAGTATATGTAGTTAAGTAGAAGATTGAAGCGGCTGTCCAAGGGTACGGTTACTCGCCCAGAAGACACATTTAGGCCATGCGCAGGCCGATTGTGATACCACAAGTTAGGAGGTAAAAAGTGTACTTCCTGAGATTCTGTGTGGAGCCCTACTCCAGCCATTTTGAAGCTATATATGTATATAATTTTGTTGTACTCTCAATGATGTATGAACATTGTCTCAAAATATACGCGATTCCGTTGGTTAATTTTGTTAGGTTTATTTTTTCATGGCAATTTCTCTATTTTTGTATGGCAAAATATATGAGCATTGCTCTGGAACTGTGACCGACACCTGATCGTTTACACCATTACCACTCTCGTCTGCTGTAGTTACCCTTGCTCTCCTTGTGCGCTCTTCGTGCTGCTCAGTTCAGATTGGTTCAGATGCAGGCAAATTCTCTTTAGCCAGCCTACCTGCTGACTTGATTGCCTACTTGAATCGTAACCGCTTAGCAAATGCGTGTCCAAAAAAAGTAAGGAAAATAACAACAACAAGAGGCATATATCGCACAGGCAGCAGCGCAAAGCAGAGCAGCGACGCCAGCAAGTCCCGGAGGCAGTTCGTGTCGCGTATTTCGATACTCGGCAAGACATTCTTTGTTCTGGGCCAAGTGATTGTGTTCTAGTTTTATTGCTGTAAGCCTACACACACACGCACACATACATTCCATTTTACTAAGAAACAACACTGAACACAAGCACACATATACATGCACATGAACATACCCATGTAGTACATTGGTCCGTTCTCATTTACATACTTGGCTTACCAACAACAACAACAATGAGAACAAGAACAAGACTGCGTGGTGCTGGGATACATTTTGCAGTGAAAGAATTGTAATTAATTATTGCTGAGATCGATCGTGTGTGCCTCTGCAAGACTGAGTAGAATGGAATTGTGGGTTTAAAGTGCCCTACAGCAAGTACTTTAAAATTAGGTAAATTGTAACACATCCTATTGCAGTAGAGGAAGGGATGAAAGTTTCTGGTAGTTTTTTATTAGGTACTATTATACTATCATATATATATGTAGTTCGTATTTTGTAAGGAATTTTTCGGTAACTACCACGCCCAAAATGCAGGAAAGATATGGATAAATAATATGTAATGAAGATGCAGTACTTATTCTATATAATAGGAGTTCGAGTAAGCTCAGAGAGACAACCCAACAACCCTCAACTGAGAAACTTGTCCGTAAAGTTCTAAACTCTCATGACTTCTGACTTAGAATTTGACTTAACCACTGAGCAAACAATACATTAAACCACTATTTTCGCTATTTGAGCTCTCTGTATATAATTTTGCTCAGTGACTTAACTTAAACTTTTGTTTTCGTTGAGCGTGTACTCAGGACTTTGATTTCTTAAACACATTAATCAGCTGTTTTTGGGCTTTCGTTGACTTACTGTACCGAATCTAATATCAATAGGTTGTCAAGTCACGAAAGTTAACGTAATGTCATGCATTATTATTGACTGTAGTGCACTTTGACCAATTTGGATCTGTTTGTTTGTCATGTATACTCGCAAACACTGCGCTTCATATGTTTGGTCATAACAGCTGATTGATGAAAGTTTTAAGTTAAAAGTCATGAGAGTTTACGGCTAAATACTCAAAGATAAGTTGCGTGGGAAAAGCTTTACAACTCCATAAGAGAAAATTTAAAAACACGATTTTAGATGACTTCAAAATTAAAATAAAGGATTAAAACCTTTATAAATTGGGTATAGGCCCTATAGCTTTATTAGCTTTTCTTGTTATATTTTAGTGTACAATGCTCAAAATATTTTGCATTTTAGAAATAGTTTAATAGTTAGAAAGATCTAGTTTTAATAGTTGAATTAGTTTTAATATCTCCTTAACTGTAATGAAGTCAAAATTTAAGTCGGAAGATTCGAGACCGATAAGATTTGTTTTCTCGCACAATCAAATTGCTCAGCTCCTGAATATATTTTTAAATTTGTATCTCTCAGACTTTAAGAAGGTTTACACTCTAGTATTTCCATTCTTTTTTTTTCATTCATTCACTTTTTTCATTTATTCATTTTTTTAATTAATTTATTATTAAATATTCATTCATTAAATTTTTCCTTCATTTATTCATACATTTTTCCTTATTTCTTCATTAATTTATTCATTCACTAATTTTTTTCCTTCATTTATTCATAAATTTATTCATTCATTCAATTTTTCGTCCATTTATTTATTCATTAATTTTTTCCTTAATTTATTTATTATTTTATTCATTAATTAATTGCTTCCTTCATTTATTTATTAATTTATTCATTAAATTAATTTTTTCCTTAATTTATTTATTATTTTATTCATTCATTAATTTTTTCGTTCATTTGTTCATTAATTTAGCTGAAAGTGAGCCCAGGTTCAGGGCTTAATAAATTTCGACACCCGCTTCAGTAAATTTTTGATTTACCAACACACTCCAGTCTCAACCTACCTAATGTACTTTCCTCGTCTAGTTACCAATTGTAGCTCATTTCTACGGTCTGCCTGACCCGCGCTCAATTGTCGTATCTTGCTCTTTCTCGCACTGAGTGTGTTCGCGCTCCGTGCTCACTCACGTTGGGTTGCTGGGCCCCGGTGGGTTTGCTGCCTTCACTCGATTTTGCGGTGCCGTTTGTTTAGTTGGCATTTGATATCGGCGGCGAGCAACCGTGTTCTTCAGGTTTCACGTTTCATGTTCCGCGCTTCGTCTTTCGTGCGTCGTGCTAGCATTAGATTCTACGCTCTTGCATTGTGCATTGTGAATTGAGAGAAAGTGATTTAATAAGCCAGCGAAGCTGAGGAAATCAAACCGAGTTAGTAGCCAAATTCCGCTCAGTTGTCCCTGGACACTGTGTTCAGGCGAAGTGAAAGTTGCCACTTGATGGTTGGACAGACAGACAAACGTGGACGGGGCGATAAACGCGCACATTTTGTGGGCGCTTTTCGTGTCGTTAAGCCACGTTAACTTTTACGTTTTTTTTTTTTATTATTTATTTTCTTTTTATTTACTTTTTTTATTTATTTAAATTTTTTTTCTTTTTCGTTATTTGTTTTTCTTTTGTTTGTAATTTAATTTAATTTTTTTTTCGCCAATGTTAAGCAAACAATTTCGAGTGTTTTTGTATGTGTTGATTCCGCCCGTCATATCGGGTCGGGTCGAGCTGTGTCGTGTGCAGGCTCTGTGCGCACATGTGCGTTCTTGTCTGGTGACGCCGCTCTTTAACTCTCGCTGAGATAATCACAAAAGAACTGTGCCATGATGGAATACACGGTGGTAGATGTGCGCATGGCTTCCTTTACATCTCACGATCAGTTCAGGAAAATTATGAATGTAAAAGAAATTGTTTTCGGTTTCATTATAAGGGGTTTGTTTATGCTCCGAAGAGAAGGCGGTGGGGTTTCAAAAGCCAAGTTTCAGCATATTTGGGGGTCGTAACGTAATATTAGAGTATTATAATATTGTCATAATATATTAAAATATTGTCGGAAAAATAGACATATGTATGGGGAGTTAGTATATTTGTAGTCTAGTAGGAGTGAATATAGTCTGTACTACTCGAAAGTCATATCTCATTGAGTTGCCTGCTTGCAAAATTTCAGTTCACCATGTCTTTTAGTGTAGTAAGAGTTGTAATTGACCAGAAAATATTAAAAGTGGGTGTAATTGTGGTCTATACGAGGTGTGATCAAAAAATAACCGTTATTGTGTGATCAAAAAATAAAGTATTTATTTATTCATCAACAACTATCTTGTCCCCTTTAAAGTAATTCCCCTCAGATATAATACACTTATGCCAGCGTTTTTTCCAATCCTCGAAACACTTCTGAAACGCTTTTTTTGGTATCGTCATCAATCGTAGCAAAACGCTTTCCTTTCATCGGTGTCTTCAGTTTTGGAAAGAGGAAAAAGTCAGCGGGGGCCAAGTCCGGTGAATACGGTGGTTGAGGCATGATAACGGTTTTGTTTTTGGCCAAAAAGTTACGCAGAAGCATCGATGTGTGAGCTGGTGCGTTATCATGGTGCAAAATCCATGATTGGTTTTTCCACAATTCTGGGCGTTTCTGACGAATTGCTTCTCGCAAACGGCGCATAGCTTCAAGGTAGTATTCCTTGTTGACCGTACGACCTTGTGGCAAGAATTCATGATGCACCACGCCATTGCAATCAAAGAAAACTGTCAGCAAAACCTTTACGTTCGACCGCACTTGACGTGCTTTTTCGGTCTTGGCTCATCTGGACGTTTCCATTGGGATGATTGGGCTTTGGTTTCAATGTCATAGCCATACACCCACGATTCGTCACCAGTTATGATCTTTTTGAGGAAATCTGGATCGCCGTTGACGATGTTCAACAGCTCCTGAGCGATGTCCATGCGACGTTGTTTTTGCTCAAAATTGAGCAATTTTGGAACAATCTTCGCTGCCGCACGTTTCATGCCTAAAACATCCGTAAAAATTGCTTGGCATGAGCCGAACGATATGCCAACATCATCAGCAACCTCTCTGATAGTGATTCGACGATTATCCAAAATCATTTTCTTCACTGCGTCAATGTTTTCATCGGTTGTTGACGTGCTCGGGCGACCAGGACGAGCATCGTCATTGACATCTTCTCGGCCTTCCTTAAACCGGTTATACCACAATTGAACTTGTGTTCTGCTCATAGTAGACTCGCCAAAGGCCACAGTCAACATTTCAAATGTCCTTGCGCATTTAATTTCATTTTTTACACAAAACTGAATACAGTTTCTTTGATCCATTTTTTTCGAATAGTACAAAATCGAAGAGCACACCAAAACACGACTAACCTTTTTGTCTGTCAAAAACAAACTGACAATCCAAAATGGTTGGTATTGCCAACATATATAAAAGACATGTGTACCAACATAAAAAAAAAAATGCGAACATCGAACATACGTAACTCACGAAAAGATGAATATAACGGTCATTTTTTGATCACACCTCGTATATATGTTAAAGCTCCTCTGGAAGTGTAGGACCGAATCTGTATTCAAAATTTCAGCAACTTCGTTCTTTGTTCTCTCTGTGTGTACTCACAGAACAGGGATATAGTTATATTGACTCTACTGAGTGCCAATACTCCAATTAATATATGTGTGTTAATGACTGTTATGCCTTCTAGTGGGAGTTTCATATCTCCCGTGGCCGCAGTGGGCCTTGAACAGGCCTAAGTGAGTATTGGGACTGCCATATAACCTAACCTAACGTACATATCACCCCAAATCTAATATACTCTCAAAAAAGTTAATAATGTTCATAGACAGGTAAATATTTTCTGTAATACGGATTTGGAAAAGTGACGTGTATTTGGATAGATCCTCTTAAATATTATAATATATTTCCAAATATTATCAAATGTTATATACTTCTACCACTATAATATATTTGTAAATTTTAAAGGATATTTCTAAAGATTGTAACTGCTAAATATCAGTTTTAAAGAATAGAACTACTAAATATCATTTCTAAATATTAGCATTACTAAATATCAGATATTTCTGAATATTATAATATATTTTTTAATATTATCGGGTATTTCCAAATATCAGAAATTTCTAAATCTTTAAACAGTAAAATAAACCCAGTCTGGGTGGACAAATGTAATAGCTGAAGGCCCAGCTGATTCTTGGAAGGATTCAAAGTTGTGATGCTGCTTTCTGAGTCATAATATTTACTTAGGAAAAATTGCCTCTCATTGAAAGATCTCCGATGAGGACAAGTGCCGTGTGCGAAATAGCTATAAGATGTGCCGAAATATTCTCAATAGATCTCCTTCTGACAATTGTTACGGTGGCATAAACACATTTGCACCTACAGAGAGCACTTGTCAGTCAACAGATTCGTACAGAAATACTTTCATATGAAAATAATTTGATGACTACCGATTTCTAACATAAAACCAATGATGATGTATTCAAAATAATAATCTATAATGTGTATTATAATTTCCAAAACTGAAAACAAACGTAGCCGTTTTAGAGAATGGTGTTCCCTAAAACCAGGGTTTCTTGTTATATCCCACCAGGTTTGCACACAATTTTTACTTCATAATTGCGTTCACAACACATAAAATGAAAACGCTTTTTAGAGTAGACTAAACGAAGATTGGTTTTGTTCTGCGGAATGATGCCGCCAAAAAAAAAAATTATCTCAGTGACAGAACATTTAGAAAGAAGCATTTTTCAGACCATACCACGAGCAGGATTTGCAGTTCTCGCGACCCCACAAATGAGTCTCGCATGCCTACCACTAGACCACAGAGGCCTTAGTTACTAGTACTCATTCCCATTATAGCTATAGTAATGCTAGGCATTTCGAGGACCTACTTCCCGTTAACATATAGAATAATATGAATTAACTTTCAAAGGAGATCTCCCCTATGTCTACCACCGTGTATTCCACCATGCGTTCAGAGATCCTTTCGATGTTTGCTCAGTGTTAACAACTCAGACGGTAAATAAACATTTGCAAATATTTGCAAAAAAACACTTAAAAAAGTGCCAAGTCCGCGGGCGTAAAAAATTCACAGGAATACTAGAAAAACCGCCAGAGCTCATATTGGAGTCGAGACGATGCTTCAAAGTATGTCCCGCTAGACGAAAACAGCACCCCCAGTTCCTGCGGGTAATCCATTAAATTGGCAACACTGGCTTTGTTTACACAAGTAATTCGTTGTACATCTGCTGTATATACTCGTATATATATATATACATATGTATGTATGTATGAGTGAGTATATGAATGTATTAAGTCCGTTATCCCGGTAGGAAAAATGGCCCAGGACAATTTTATAGCAGCGAGAACAATTTTTGTACCGGTTCATGGAGCAGTCAAGGAAGGAAATCCTTTCAAGATACTCACATGCTATTCAGGGTTTGAAAGGTTTCCATCCCTAATATATATTCTTTCTGCTCTGGCGTGCTTCTAGTAAGTAGTAATGGGATTTAGATAGAGGAAAAGGCAGTTAGAAAGTGGTCATCATGTGAATACGGTCTCAATATGTTTGTGATATATGTTGAAACCAGGCTTTCTTCCTTAGTTTATCAGGGGTCGTCTTTTTTTTTCCACTGTAGTGTGCTTCTATTTAGTGATTTAGATTTGGGAAAATACAGTTAGAAAGTAGCCATCATGTAGTAGCATCACAATCTATTTGTGATATACGAGTACATATGTTGGAACCAGGTTGTGAAAGTTTTTCTTCTTTAGCGTAACAGTGGTCGTCTTTATCTTCCGTTCTGGTGTGGTTCTATTAAGAAACAATGGGATTTAGATAGAGGAAAAGACAGTTAGAAAGTAGTCATCATGTGAGTACGGTCTCAATATATTTGTGATATATGTTGGAACCAGGGTGCTCAAGATTTTGTTCCTTAGTGTATTAGTCTTTATTTATCGGCTTTCTTCTGGTATTCTTCTTATAGGTAATAATGAGAACTACATATGGGAAAACGCAGTTAGAAGGTAGTCATCATATGAGTAGTATCACAATATATTTGCGATATTTTTTGGAACCAATTCGCAAAAGCTTTTTATCCTTGGTATATCAGTGATTGTCTTTATCTGCTCTTATATGGTGCTTTTATTTAGCATTAAAAGGAAAGTAGCCATTTAGCTTTAATGGAGAAGTAGTAATTTAGTCGAATATGAACAACACTGGGGGAGTTTAGTACTAAAAGAGACAAGAGAAGGAGAATAACCCTAAAAGAGTTAATTAACATGCTTCGAAGTAAATTAAGAATCATCACAGGCATTTTAAGCGGAGGCTGTAGACTCAACTACTATATGACTAAGTCTGGTGTGTCTTCAGATGCCATCTATCGATTCTGTGGACAAAGTGACGAAACCTCACTGCACCTGATCACCGACTGGGGACCTTTGGTATAGAAAAGCCTCTGGTGTTTTGGAGAATATATCCTAGATATGAGCAAGATCCCTCAACTTGATTCCTCCAAAATATATTGAATTCCTGTCGTAAATTAACCTGACAGAAAATCTGTAGATGAGACTATTCTTATGTTTCAAACAATTAGGGGCATCACATTAGATTTTTCAGGTCGCGGTGTATAACACCGCTAAATATATATAATCTAATCTAGTCGTATATGAATATTCTCGTACCTAAGTGAACCAGAATATCTGTGTTCAGATAGTAGTATAGTATCCAGATCTTCAAAATAAGGAGGAATAGTCGTATTATTACAAAAATTAAGAATATATTGAAAACTATATATAGAATTCCAGAAATGTCGTATATATTTAGTGCTAAACCTCAAATCAATCAGTTGTTCGTGTCTCCAGCTTCGTTTCATACTTCTTTCCTTCAGTCAATCCCCCGTTTCTCGCTTCGTTTCATTCTTCTTTCCTTCAGTCAATCCCCCGTTTCTCGCTTCGTTTCATTCTTCTTTCCTTCAGTCAATCCCCCGTTTCTTGGTTCTCACTTTCTGTTGCTTTGCTGTTAGTACAGTTTTCATTATCCACATAAACAAAACCGAAGTTGGAACAAAGGAGTATAAATGTAAACTATTCTGTTGATTTGTGTATTTCTAAATCCCCAGGGAATAAGGATCAACTTTCCAAAGAACATTCGAGAGTGGTGTTGTTGCAATAGTCTAGATATGTGTGAATATTGATCAATTCCGAATAAATTCCGTTCTATGTGGTTGAAGCCTTCTCCCTCAGTTGTTTCTAGACCCTCATTTAGAAATATTTGGAAGAGATGAAGGGGTCCATGGCTTCAAGTATTTGGGGAACGACAAAAGTAATTGACTGACAAGTCCGGAATCGTGTTCGAAGGAACTCAGCTAAGCAATGAAAGAGTAGAAAAGTTTTCAACTTAGTGGGAATTAATACTATTTCAGTACGGACTTTCAAGAACCAAACTAAGCATTCAGGGAGAAGAACAGTTTTCCATCTAGTGGAAGTATGTTTTCAGTATGGAGTCTCAAGAACTCAACTAAGCATTCAGGGAGACGAAAAGTTTCCAACCTAGTGGCAATTAATATAATTTCAGTAGGGCATTTCAGGAACTCAGCTATGCTTTCAGGGAGAAGAAACGTTTTCAACGTAGTACGAAGTAATATCATTCCAGGAAAAAGTTTCAAGAACCTAACTAAGCATTCATGGAGAAGAAAAGTTTCCAACCTAGTGGAAATATCTTTTCAGTAATGAGTTTCAGGAACTTAGCTACGCATTCAGGGAGAAGAAAAGTTTTCAACATAGTAAAAATCAATACCACTTAGCACAGAGTTTCATTTGTTTAGATACGAAATAAGAATGAAGAGAGAGAAAAAAGTATCTAGAACAAAAGCATAGAATAATTGACTGTTGTAATCTGTAAGCCCCCCCAAATAGAACAATTACTTAAATTCTGTCGTCTTACTCATCTTCAAGTTTAGCAACTCCACAGGCATTCATTCATTTGTGGCCTATTACAATCTCAGCACACAAGGTTAGCAACTGTGCTTGAGAAGGTCTCAGCCGGTCTCAGCAGGTCTCAGCAGGTCTCTTGGAATGTAGACCGGTAGGTAGTACTTCACAGCTATTATCATATGTATGCAAGACCTTCCGATGCCAAGGTCTGCACTCGTGTTCCCACTGGGTTGAATTGAAGTTTAAATTGCTGACCCGCTCAGAAATTCTAAGCGGAGTATGCGTGCCTACTTAACATAAATTCAGAATTTCTTCTCAAAATATTTATTTAATTTTATGCTCTTGGTTTCTGCTTGTTTTATGCTTTATTAACATATTTTTTATTTTATTTTTTACTGAAATTTCTTTGATCAAACACACGAAAATTCTTCAGTCACGTTATCATTTCGAAATCACGTACGATGAGTGATGACGACGGCGCCAATGACCTTTTGAATGAATTTCTTCTACTGTTTCTGTTGCTTTGCTTTTGCTTCTGTTTCTGTTGCAGATGGTCTTCTCTTCTGCTCCTCTTCTCCTCGTTCTTCCAAACCGTACTCGCCAATTCTCATCCACACCGTTGTCCACTGTTCGCATTTTGCCGGTTAAATTTTTAAGTGACTGCTTTTTTTGTTGTTGCTGGTGTTGTTGTTGTTTTTGATTGTGTTGTTGTTGTTGGTGTTGATACAATTCTTGGCTGCTTGTTTGTTTGTTGTTATTCGGTGTTGTTCCAGTTAATTCATTTAATTAAATGGACACATACAGTGGCTAGGAAAGAAATTTGTCCATCTTATTTAATAAGATCTTCTTTGATAAGGAACACTTTATAAGACATCGACTTCTTTCATAAAGAATGTTTTATATGACTCCGACTTATTTAATAAGAGAGGTCTGTAAGACTCCAACACTGACTTTTTTTTATTAAGAATCGCTTTATACGACTCCGAGTTTATTTAATAAGGAACGCTTCCTTAATAAGAAAGGGTTTGTTCCACTTCACTCCGACTTCTGTAACAAGGAAGGTTTTATGAAAAATTATTAAAAAACAAACGCTTCCGCCTGTTCTTACTTGAACTCGTAGTCGTACTCGTATATTTTAATTATACCATTTTCGTGTGATAAATAAATTGAATTTTTATCGTAATATTACTATAATAGATAAATAGGTTACAATCCTGCCCAGGGCTTGGTCTCAAAAATGCTTCTTTCTAAAAAAATCTTTCTCTTCGAGTCGAAAGCCTCAGTAGCTAGTACTCATTCCCCAGCCCCTTGCAGTCATAATTTACTATGGTGTAAGAAATGATAATAATAGATAGATATATATATTTGAGGGTGTTATACACTGCGACCTGAAAGATCTATTGTGATGCCCCTATTTATTTGAAACATAAGAATAGTTTCATCTATAAATCTTCTGTCAGGTTAATTTTCGACAGGAATTCATATATTTTGGAGGAATCAAGTTGAGGGATCTTGCTCATATCTAGGATATATTTTCCAAAACACCTGAGGATTTTCTATACCAAAGGTCCCCAGTCGGTGATCAGGTGCAGTGAGGTGTCGTCACTTTCTCCACAGAATCGACAGATGGCATCTGAAGATATACCCAACTTGTTCATATGGTAGCTGAGTCTACAATGTCTGCTTAAAATGCCAGTGATGATTCTTAATCTACTCCGAGGCATATTTATTAACTACTTAGCTCTTTTAAGATTAAAATATCCCAGAGGGCTTTGGACTGTCTTAATCCCGGAAGAGTTTTCCAGATTTGACTTCTTTTTGCATCTGTACACTTCTTCAGGAGACCTCCAATGGTATTGTATGATAGTACACAGAAGGGTGTAGGGCCGTTGAACTGAGAGGCCGCAACCTTTCTAGCTAAGCTATCAGCCTTCTCATTTCCCTCTACTCCTATGTGGCCTGGTACCCACATTAGAGATAACTTGTTCATAATGCCTAGGGAGTTTAGCTTCCCAATACAGTTCCACACAAGTTTAGACCTCACCAAGGGTGAACACAGATTCTTGAGTGCTGCTTGGCTATCAGATAGTATCACGATGTTTTTCCCCCCGATATTTCCTGTCAATGTTGATCTGGGCATATCTTTCAATAGCGTGAATTTCCGCTTGAAAAATGCTTAGGATAGAACCCATTGGTTCCCAGTAATTGGTTGTAGGCCCAAATATTTCTGCTCCAGTTCCGTCTATTCCGTCCAGTTCCGTCAGTATACCATAAGAGACAATTTTCTCTAATTTTATACGTCTCAGTTGAACCTTTCCATTCTTTTTAAATTGTAATAATAGATAAATATTTATATAGTAGAAAAATTCAGCCTTATTATTTTTATTATTATTATTATTATTATTGTGAAGGGGATTTAAAGCACCGCGACCTTTCGATCTGTTGTGCCCCCATCAGAGGTGCAAAGTACATCTTTGAGTCCCATCCTCTGGATAAACGTGATGATAAGTTGTGGCTCCAGAGGTTTCACATCACTGGCAGTGCCTTGGAAGAATCCCAAGTATTTCCTGCGGGTGTGCATGTCTCGGCACATGCAAAGACGTCTCCTGTTCCTCCATACAGAACATACAGGAGCCTTCCGAGGTGACCCCCATCCTCGCCATATGTGGGTTCAGTTTACAGTGTCCTGTGAGTAGGCCTGTCATCATCCTAAGATTATTTTTAGAGAGATTGATGAGTGATTCGAATCTTTTTAGGTGGTATGTCCCTAGCAGACTCTTTTATACCCTTAGGCCTTAACCCAATGTTTGTGCCTATGGTATCCCTCATCGATCCTAAGCTGGTTGTACAGCTTGCCCTTGCCTACACCACAGAAGGGTTCTGGGCCAATAAAGGGTGTGGCAGCCTCCTTCCTTGCAAGTTCGTCGGCAATCACGTTCCCTTCTATGCCAGTATGTCCTGGAGCCAATAGCATTAAGTTTTTTAAAGCACTCCCATACCAGTTTGGAATTTACCTGATAAGAGGTAAGTGCCCCAGTGACCACTTGGCTATTCGATAAGATGGCAATTTTCTTGCGCTCGTTACCTTTTTCAATGTTGAAATGTGCACATCTCTCAATAGCGTGGATTTCCGCCTGGAAGATGCTGGTATATTTGCCTAGGGATTTATAGTATTTGTATCTAGGTCCAAATACCCCGCGCCGGAACCCTCTTCTGTGAGAGACCCGTCGGTATACCAGGTGATCGTGGACTGATCTAGCCTGAAGGTTTCGCTGAGACCTCTCCATGGGTTTTAGTAGCTCCACTCTGTTTGAAACATTTGGTGAAACTGAGCGCGTGTTAATTCAGTCTTAAAAAGGATGCTTTCGTATAACAATTTTTTTTTGCTAAGTGTAATTGTCTATCACTGTACTCTTTGTCCAACGTCTTTTGTGAACCACTGTTTCTGTGTATTCGTCCATAAATATATTAAAAAAACTTGTTTTTATCAAACAAATTTTGGTCGAATAATTTAATTCTTAATTTTGTACGTTTTTTTTTGCTTGTTTTATTTTTATATATTTTTATACTTTCTATTTTTTTTATAATTTTTTTTTAAATTAATTTTTTTTTATATATATTTTATTTATATATATATTATTCAATTTTATTTTTTGTTTTTATGTTTTTTATATATTTTTATTTAATTTTTTATGTCTTTTTTATATGTTTTTTATTTATTGTTTTTTTATATAATTTTTATTTATGGTTTTTTTTATATATATATTTTATTTATTGTTTTTTTTAATTTTTTATTTATTGTTTTTTTATATAATTTTTATTTATTGTTTTTTTCATATATTTTTTATTTATTGTTTTTTTTTATTTTTTATTTATTGTTTTCTTATATATTTTTTTATTTTTATATATTTTATTTATTTTTTTTATATATATTTTATTTATTTTTTTTATATATTTTTTATTTAATTTTTTTACATTTTTTATATATTGTTTTTTGTGTATTTTTTTTATAAATTTTTTATATATTTTTTATTTATTTTTTATTTGATATTTAAAATGTTTTTTGTTTGATTTATTTTTATATATATTTTTTTTATATTTTTCTATATTTTTCATTTATTTTTTCATATTTTCTATTTATTATATATTTTTATTTATATCTTTATTAACTTTTTTATATATTCTTTATTTTTTTTTTATATATTTTGTATTTATTTTTTATATATTTTATTGTTTTTAATTTATTTTTTATATATATTTTATTTTTTTAATGTATTTTTTGTTTATTTTTTATGTTTTTCATTTATTTATTTTTATTTATTTTTATATATTTGTTGTTTATATATTTATATATTTTCTATTTATTTTTATTATAATTTTTATTTATTTTTTCATATTTTCTATTTTTTATACTTTTTTATTTATTTATTTATTTATTTATTTTTATATATATTTATTTATTTACTAAGGTGATTTTTATATATTTTGTATTTATTTTTTTTATATATTATTTGTTTATATTTTTTATTTATTATTTTTATTTATTGCTTTTATATTTTTCATTTATTGTTTTTTATGTATTTTTTTGTTTTTTTTTTATATATATTGTTTATTTATTTTGTATTTATTCTGTTATATATTTTTAGATGATTTATTATTATTTTTTGGTTGAGTTTTTTAAATTTATTTTTTGTTTTTTTAATTATTTTATTATATATTTTTATAAATTTTTTTTATATATTTTTATTAATCTTTTTTTATATACTATTATGAATTTTTTATGTTTTTTATACCTCTTTTATTTATATTTTTGTATTTCTTTTGTTTATATATTTTTTATTTATTTCTTTCATATAATTTTTTTTTATATTTTTCTTTAATTTTTGTTGTTTTTTCTTTGTTTTTGTGTATTAAGTTATTAATTTTCGGTTTGCTTGGCATTGGCACGGCATTAATCATTATCGAACACGTCAGTCGTCAATCTCTGTTAATTATTATTGCCATCGTTATTGTTGGTGTTGGTGTTGTTGCTGCCACTGTTCCCGTACCTGCTTTTGGTATCGTGCTCGTGATCGTGTTTATCAATCGACGTGCGTGTGGTGGCGTGACGTGTCCAGATCCACACATACACACATTAATCGTCCCTATTCCATATATTTGTGACATTTGTATGCCTCATTTTGTGATATTGGTGTTTATCGCTAATAACAATTCACCGTAATGTTTGTGATCGAAACACCTGAAGATGTACGGGTAAGTCCATTCCTCACCCCTCACCCCCGAATCAGATTGCACATGAACTGATATTACAATAATTTATATATGCTAATTTGTGTTTTTTATGATCAATTTATTTCAAGTGTTCATATATTTATATATTTTTTTATAAACCTATTATATATAAAAACGTAGCAAAGAAGTCTGAAGTCGGGTTAGACCGACTTCGATTTACCTTTCCCGGTGCGTGCGATTAATAAATCATCATTAGTAGCATATCTACGGTAATTTTCGGTGGGGTACCTAGAGTTGGTTAGAATATATTAAGCCGATTCATGCGAGTATTAAGCTGACTGATACAAGTATTAAGGCCACTCATACAAGTATTAAGGCCACTCATACCAGTATTAAGGCCACTCATACAAGTACTAAGGCCACTCATACAAGTATTAAGGCCACTCATACAAGTACTAAGGCCACTCATACAAGTACTAAGGCCACTCATACAAGTACTAAGGCCACTCATACATGTACTAAGCCCACTCATACATGTATTAAGCCCACTCATACATGTATTAAGCCCACTCATACATGTATTAAGCCCACTCATACATGTATTACCCCGACTTATACCAAAATCTGTATAATCTTTGTAAGCAGACATACTCGCTTATTATCTACGAAATCTATGGAATTGTGCACAAATTTCAGGATGTTAGAGGAGTGTGTAGGGGGTCAAGGTTCAACTAAGTCCGTCAAGCGAACAATAATGATGATGATGAGGAGTGAGTCTAGAATGACGTCTCCAAATGCTCTTTACAACCTCCCACATGAACTTAATGATTATGTTAACTATTAATGACGAGAATAATATATTAAAAATAGAGAATAATATCTTAAAAATGGAATGCTGAGTTAAGGGAAAGACTTGGCCCAAATGCGAGGAATTCAAACACCAAGTTCGAAAAAGCTGTACAAAATAAAGAATATAAACCAAAGGATAAGCAGGAGAATGATAGGAACTTAGGTGGTCAGGATATGCATAAGGGACCCAGATGAAGTGATAAAGATAGAGTAACCAAATGAATTGTAACAATACTCGTAATAACCACGTTTGATTCCATCCTCCATTCGCCATCCTCCATTCGCCATCCTCAACTCGTCATCCTTAACTCGTTATCCTCAACTCGTCATCCTCAACTCGTCATCCTCAACTCGCCATTCTCAATTCGCCATTCTCAACTCTCCATCCTCAACTCGCCATCCTCAATTCGCCATCCTCAACTCGCCAAATGTCGCCAATTTTAAATTTCATAACTAGTATACGAGTAGTCGCTATTTTTAACGACTCTGATTCACTTAACGACTCCATTGAGGCTTAAGACTGTGCCTGCAAGTTGGAACTTGCAGATTTTTGATCAATACCTCCTAGGGTTGAATTTGGTATGCTCAAGTTGACTTTGTTCATTATTTCTGTGGTTGCTTGGGTGTTCCCCAGACATGTGTCCTTGGTCGCCCTCCGTTTCTATTCTCTTTATTAATTTGGGACACTATTTTTATGCCACAATAACCGCGTTTCTGTGTATGCAGATGCTGCCTCTGTTTATATTTATGGAAGCATTGGAATAATTGATTAACTGTTCGGTAGATTTACTCGTAATAAGCCGGCAGCTAAGTTCAGTCATTGGGACTACTAAATTCTCTCGACTGTTGTTGTTGTTAACTAAACACTGTTATTGACATTGCAGTTGCCCCGACCTTGGAGTTGCTCATTGAGCGTTCAATTAATTTGGTCGACCACGTAACTATGCAAACAATCGTCACGTGACTGACTAATAATGTGACTAGCATGCACAAACTTGAAAAACTGCTCATCTAGAAACTCTTTCCTCAGTTCTGTACACGCAATATTATTATCGTTGGGGGGAGTTTTGGTACGAGTATCTTCAGTTTATCTTCAGTTGATCTCCTCCCTGCATACCGTTGAAGCTGCAACCGCTCTGTACTTACGCCCACACTTATCGTGCAACGTGATCGGTGCGTGTCGCCCGATTGTGTATTGTTATCGTAGCCGGGGGTCTAGAGTAGTGAGAGCGTCATTGTGATAGGTTGCTTCTAATTGCTGCGTACTGCCTGAAGCGGCGGCTTCTGTGTCATTAGCACAATGATAGTGCGTGTTGTTGTTACTATTATTATGATAGTTGTTGTTGTTGTTATTATTATTATTATTAATATTGTAGTCGTCGTTGTTGTTGTTATTGTTGTTGTTGCTGTTGTTGTTGTTGTTGTTGTTGCTCTTATTAATGATCCCCACAACTTGATTGGATATCGCTGATGCACAGCATGATCGATGATCATGGTTTAACAACACAAAGTTGCTGTCCTCATTTTTCTCTTTGTTTTTGATATAGAAACTATATATACCGATATTCTGTTGATCTTGAAACTATATATACCGATATTCTGTTGATGTAGAAACTATATATACCGATATTCTGTTGATATCAAAACTATATATAGCGATATTCTGTTGATGTAGAAACTATATACATATACCGATATTCGGTTTATATAGAAAGAATACAACAATATTCTTTTTACACTCGAACAGAACCCTTTCTAGCCTTGAATTGAAATTGGGAGGTATATTAAAAAGATTGGTAAATATGGTCCTAAGAATGATTCCGGAACCTTCCTGAACTAAATGGATAAGTTCACGCCATCGTAAGCAACTACAACAACTATCACTTAGGATACAGAGCCTAACGCCGAATAGGTCTGAGCAAACTCATATGGACCGCATTCAGCACCGAGTGAAATCAGAATTAGAAGGAGGAGAGTGCAGTAAAGTGGCTCACGACTTGGAAGAGAGAATATGATGGAGACAATTAGTGAGTTGACTGGTGAGATGGCGTATGTGATATCTGCGGTGATGGAAACTGCTCTGCTGAGTGCATTATGTGTTCGCAAAGGCGTGGCACAGTTGGATTAAGTCGAAGGTGATGCGGTTTCTACCGATTTGTGTCGGTTTCTACCGACTTGTGTACACTCATAGTGAGTCTATGATGGTGTATTTTTTAGCTTGTATAAGAGTCCTGGATGCCAGACCTTGCCGAAAGCCTGAAGAATGGCGAGATAAGCTGCAGGGCAGTATTGTTTCTTCTCAAGAACAACTCTTATTGTGTTATAGACACGATGAATTTGCTCCGTATTGGTTCCATGTCTTTCACGGACGGCAAATTGATGGTTCGGTATTAGATTATCTTTGTTTAGGTATTAGTGGTGTTCATCTTATTTGCAAAACTTTTTCAAAAAGTTTCGATGTCACTAGTAGTAAGCTGATTGGTCGGTAGGACGTTACCTGTTCTATTGGCTTTCCGGGTTTCGGCATTAACTTAATCTGCGCGACTTTCCATTATACTGGCATATACTCGTACATAGATTTCTTAGCATAGCGTTAAACACTTGGGTAATGTACTTCCAGCAGTTTTTGTAGGATTTTCTCGGTCATTAGATCGTAGACAGGCGCTTTATTGGGTTTCAGGTTCGGTATGACACTTTGGACTTCCCTTTTTGGCAAACAGTTCTTTAGGCAACTCCATTGGATCAGCGTATTCAGGCAAAGCCTTTATTTGTGCTTCCACATTAGCTTGATTCGGTTCACTAGAGAAAGCCAGAACAACTTTTGGGAGATGTTCTGCAAATGTGGCTGCTTTCTCTTTATTGCTGTCTCCAGTTTCTGTTTTAATTGGAGCTGTGTGAGTGGTTGGCTTCGATTCACCTGGAAAAGTCCACCAACTCGACTGCTCCTTGGTCTCTGGTGTGTTGTGACAAATCCATGTTTCGACCACGGTTACGAAACGGCGCAAAAACTTATTCGAATTGCGATTGAACATCGCCAAACACTCCTTAGAAGTTGTCTAACGATTGTGTCAATTGTGAGCAAACGCGGCACCCTTCTTGGGTATAGCTTTTCCAAATATTCATGCCAAATTGATATCACTGATCCACGTGATAAGCCTGCAGCCTCGTCAAGTTGGCGCACCTTCACTCGTCGATCATCCAATATCATACCGTGAATGTTATCGACCATTTCTGGTGTGGGCAGCTCAATTGGGGGACCAGTACATTCGGTGTCACTTGTGCTGGCTGGATGTCTGCACCGAAATTGAGTGATGGATGGTTCCAATCGATGATGAAGAGTCCCCATAATAGTGTTCAATGACACCCGAAATTTACTTTCCTCCTTGTTACGAAAATGCTCGCAGGCTTCGGTTTCAAATGGCTGTCGAGTAAATCTATTTGACAGATCAGTCAGAAAATTAGGATGTGTCCTTCTGAAAGATGATTCTTGGCAACCAAACTGTTGAATTTGAGGCGTCAATGCCATCTGTTGTCATTTTCAGGCACTATTGACTCGCCCTCTTACGAAAAAGCATCTCAAACTCAACATTAGAATGAATTCTAAATTGTGTTGGGATATGTGACAATTCATTATTAAGCTTCATCGATTATATAGCGATATGACTTGTTATGCGACCTTCTTCGAATGGCTTTCATGACCACCGCCATATCTAAGCTTTATCTCAATCGTGCTTTGGGGGAAAGGGGCATCGTCTGTCGACACTTTTATTCCACTTATTCCACTGGAATGATCGATTCCAAAGTCGAGCTCCGTTGGGTGTTGGAGGACGGTCACCTGGGGAATTGTTTTCTCCCTTCCTATTCATTTCCTATTTCTTTTATGAATATTAAAAGCGAAATGATTTTCACAAATAAATTGAGGGTTTTAAAGGAGATTCTCGCGGTGAAATGACGTGGAACGTTGTAATTGGCAACGATTTCCACACACAATTGAATTTATAAATAATAATTACCTTAATTGGGATTCCAACCTTGAGATTCAACTTGTGATGTTGTTGTAGCTTTTAGTGATTGTTGTAGTAGTTGTTGTGGTGGTGTTGTCGTTGTTGTTCTGCTTATTGATGCTGCCTTTTAAGAGGTGTTTATGATGTTATGTTAATAAATCAAATAAAGTCATTGCGTGCGTCCTTCAAACTTTCCAATTCATTCATTCCGAGCAGTTCACAGCGATTGTGGGAGTGGGAGCTGAGTTTCATTTCTAATACTTTCAGGCACTCATTCAGACCAACTCAGACATCCTCTCATTCACACTCAAGGAGTACTACTTGTGTATTGAGTGAGCTGGTGAAAAGATTATTTACTGGTAGAAAGCAGACGAGCCGCTCGCCAGGATACTTCAAATAATTCCTGTGTAATGTAATTAGAAGTAATCTTCGAAGGGTGTTATTTGAATAGCCTGGGATTAGTAGTGGGGATAAAGACTGTATTGGTAGTGAGTTTGTATCAATTAATTTATTTTATAGCTGGAGTTGGTACAATGAACCACTTCAAATGAGCTGACATTCTACAGGATACACAAAATTCATGTGAATGGAGGATGATTTTTTGGACAACACAGAATGAACCATGACACATCGATGTCACTGAGTAGCTCATAGAGTCCATGGTTCATTCTGATTCTGCCACATCGATGTCACTGAATAGTTCAAGATGCTTAGGACTGTGCAACTCCGTTAGCTGTGTCGGACGAAGATACTCCAGCCAGAAAGTTGTTCGACTCGAAAGCTGAAAGCGAATGACGAAGAGGACGACCGAAACTTCGATGGAAGGATCGGAGTAGGTGCCAGATATTGTAGACAGCGCACGTTTAGCAGAGGCTCTGGGAGGCCAAATCAATGGCGAGGCCCTAATCCGATATCTAGTTGTCATGGCCATCTACGAAGAAAAGTGGAATATGGTCACCCTAATCCGGTAACTGGTTGTCATGACCATCTAGGAAGAAATGTGGAATATGGTCACCCAATTCTCAGTCTCATAAAATTTTCCGCTCCTAACTTTTTGTAAAGTCATTTGTAACTGAAACTAATGAGAAAAAAGTATAAATACTCAAAATAACTAGTAACGAGTACCTTAAACAAGTCACGAGTAAGAACTACTGTCTAATGAATGTAACGAGTACCATTGAAAGAAACTGGTGCAAAATAAAGAACGCCAATAGAAAGAACACAAAAAAAATTTCCCAAATACCAAGGAACAATTACTATCAACGCAAGGCTCAAGTGCAAAGTAAGGATTACTGCCAATAACAGTAACGAGCACTACTAATGAAAGTAGCGAAAAAAAAAGAAACGAGTGCTACCAATCTAGGTTACAAATTCAAAGAAAAAACCTCTGCTATCAATAAGTTTCCAATACAAAGAGAAAAATTCTGTGAATAAAAGTAGCGAGTTTTGCCAATGAAAGTAACGAATGCGAAGTAACGGGTTCAACAAAGGAAACAAACGATTTGGTATTGGAATAAGTACTATCAATGAAAGTAGGTAGTTTTCCAATGAAGGTAACGAATGCAAAGTAACGAGTTCAACAAATGAAACAAACGAATTGGCATAGGAATAATTTCTATAAATGAAAGTAGCGAGTTTTGCGAATGAAAGTAACAAATGTGAAGTAACGACTTAAGAAAATGAAGCAAACGAATTAGTATTGGAATAAGTACTATCAATGAAAGTAGCGAGTTTTTCTCATGAAAGTAACGAATGCAAAGTAACGAGTTCAGGAAATGAAATTAACGAATTGGTATTGGAATAAGTACTATCAATGAAAGTAGCGAGTTTTTCTCATGAAAGTAACGAATGCAAAGTAACGAGTTAAGCAAATGAAACAAACGAATTTGGTATTGGAATAAGTACTATCAATGAAAGTGGGGAGTTTTTCCAATTAAAGTAACGAGTGCGAAGTAACGAGTTCAGCAAATGAAACAAACGAATTTGGTATTGGAATAAGTACTATCAATGAAAGTGGGGAGTTTTTCCAATTAAAGTAACGAATGCGAAGTAACGAGTTCAAGAAATGATGCAAACGAAACAAACGAATTGGTATTGGAATATATATTATCAATTAAAGTAGCAAGTTTTGCCAATGAAAGTAGCGAATGCGAAGTAACGAGTAACGAGAAGATAATAAAGCAAACGAATTGGTATTGGTATAAGTACTATAAATGAAAGTAACGAGTAAGAAACACATAAAATAAAGAAGTACTGGGACTTGCCTGAAGCTTACACATTTCTCAATACTCCTTCTGTACCAGAGAAGATTGCACAAAGATTTCATCCGGTTGGAAAAGACAGCATGCATGGTTTTCTCTGTGAACTCAAATTAAGCGCGTGCCACATTCAATAGCCAGGAATGCTTCCTGAGATTCTTCACTGCCTTCACTAGTCTGAAGTTCAGTTCGAACTCTTCCTTCTGTGCCAGAGAATATTGTTCAAATAATTCGGCCGACTTTTCTTCCGGTCATAGTTTGTGGTACGAAGAGACAGAAGACATGGTCTACTCTATGAACTCAAATTATGCGCGAACCACATCCTGCGGGCAGAAACTTCTTCCTTAGATTCTTCACTACAGTCTACTGTCGCGACACTTTGTTACCGAAACCAATTCAGTGGTTCCAGTGGGGATTCTGTTTTAAGCCATTCCCTCCTCATCTTATCAGAGGCTTTTAATGATCTCCCCGTCACTCCTCGCTCAACTCGGAACGTGAAGCTCTTCTTGAAAAGGAGGACATCTTCTTGAAAAGGAGGACATTTTCTTAAAAACGCGGACCTCTTCTTAAAAAGGGGATCTCTTCTTGAAAAGGAGGACATTTTCTTAAAAACGCGGAACTCTTCTTAAAAAGGGGACCTCTTCTTAAAAAGGGGACCTCTTCTTAAAAGTGAGCACCTCTTTTCGGCTACAAACAGTGATCCCCTCCCCCTCCGCTTTATGCTAAATTATCTTACTGCATGTGTGGAAGGAAGCAAAGATAGAATTTTGTTTGTTATATTCCTGATGATAATGAATTTTCTATTGGCGAGAGGCAGGATAGAAGAAGGAAGAAATGAAGCCTTTGTCGTAATTTTATTCTTTTCTTATTTCTCGATTTAAATGCTGTTTTCCTTCTCTTTTTTCAATATTCCCTCTTGCTCCTCTTTTTTGTCGTTGCTTGGTTGCTATCAAAACGAGGCATGCCAAAAAAGAGTCTTAATTAAAACTAAACATAACTGCAGTCAGTGGGTTGGAGGCGTTGCCACCCTATTCGAATTAAATTATAGGTAGCTACAATTTGTGGACCACAAAGTAGCAGGACTGAAGGACGGACGTGTGATGGTGTGTGGGAGGGGTGTGTCTTTGCGGGCAATGCTGTTGCTGCCAGGCTGCGGCTGTCGGCACTGTGCGGGGTGGGGGTTGTTTTGTAGGATTTTCGTTAGAGCAGTGGGTGACGGTGTATTGTGTGTGGGTGAGCAGTGCACAGCGTGTGTTGGGGGAGGGAGGGGGTGGAGGCTGTTGTATATGCTACAATACTCGTTACATGGTAGCTGCTAATTAGCAATCGTCGTTGGCAACCTTGTTGTCATGTCCAGTTTTGGCTGCGTCGCTGTCACTTGCAGTTGACAGGGCGATTATTGTGGTTGTTGTTATGATTGTTGTTGTTGTTGCTGTTCTTGATGCTGCTGGTGCGGTTGTTATTGTTGCTGCGGTTGTTGTTGTTGTTGCTGTTCTTGATGCTGCTGGTGCGGTTGTTGTTGTTGCTGCGGTTGTTATTGTTGCTGCGGTTGTTGTTGTTGCTGCGGTTGTTGTTGTTGCTGTTGTTGTTACAAATTGAACTGCTGTACAGTGTTTGTGATTGTGCTTTGTTGTTGCTTTTGATGTTCTTGTGCTGTGCGCCTTTTAAGTACTCCTGCCGTGCGGCATGTGCGCAATTTGATAAGATTCCTGCTCCAGCACACACGCCATCAGCAACAGCAGCAACGGCAGAGACAGTGCAGACGTTGGAGACGATGGGGCCGGCGACGAAGTTGGCAACGGGCACGTGACTCGTACTTGAAGAGCGTTCTTCACAGTTGCTAAAATTGAAAATTTGTTTAAGGGCGAAGTGAGCATTCGTCATGCGGAATGTTGAACGATTGTGTCTGCTGCTCTTAGGAGTCGGGTGTGCTGAGGACGCGGGCTCGGCGCTGAGCTAAGGCTTGGCATGAGCAGCACGTCTGCGTTTGTGGGTAGCTGACAATCTTTGAAATTTAAGCTATCTTAAATTACCCAGAATTGCTGCAATGGAAGTTCGCTACGTGCGCGTATGTGCCACGGTCCCCCACCTGTCCAACCCCTGTCCATCCAACCTTCCTTACTCTGCAATCTTATGAAATCTTTATCAATTCTTTGGAGTATGAATATCAGCTCTTTATGCTTCCATTTACTAACAAACAATTCTCTTTCCTCTCCTTGCAGACACTTACACCCGAAATGTTGCTCACTACCGTGGAGTCATCGATGTACAGCGCCTCAGAGGTGGCGGGCCGCTTGCAGGTCGACGTACGCACCGGCCTCAAATGGACCGAGGCCAAGTATCGGTCGAAGATCATCGGCTACAATGAGCTGAACGTCAACGAGGAGGATCCCACCTGGATGAAGTACATCGAGCAGTTCAAGAATCCTCTCATTTTGCTGCTCTTGGGCTCGGCCTTGGTGTCGATTATCATGAAGCAGTTTGACGATGCCGTCAGCATAACCGTGGCCATTATCATCGTGGTCACGGTGGCCTTCATACAGGAGTACCGCTCCGAGAAGAGTCTGGAGGAGTTGAAGAAGTTGGTGCCGCCCGAGTGTCATTGCTTGCGCGATTGCCGGCTGGAGACGTTTCTGGCGCGCGAATTGGTGCCCGGCGACATTGTCCATTTGAATGTGGGCGACCGCGTGCCCGCCGATATCCGACTCTTCGAGGCCATCGACTTGTCGATCGATGAGTCCAGCTTTACGGGCGAAACGGAGCCGGCTCGCAAGAGCATCGATTTGCTATTGAACAGCACCGGCAACAAGGATCACACCAACATGAAGAACATCGCCTTCATGGGCACTTTGGTGCGCTGTGGCAATGGGAAGGGTATTGTGGTCAGCACCGGCGAGCGCAGCGAATTCGGAGAGGTTTTCAAAATGATGCAAGCGGAGGATGCGCCCAAAACCCCGCTCCAGAAATCCATGGACATACTGGGCGCTCAGCTGAGCTTCTACTCGCTGCTCATCATCGCCGTTATCATGCTGCTGGGCTGGCTGCAGGGCAAACCGTTGACCGAAATGTTCAACATTAGCGTTTCGCTGGCGGTGGCCGCCATCCCCGAGGGCCTGCCCATTGTGGTGACCGTTACCCTGGCCTTGGGCGTCATGCGTATGGCCAAGCGGAATTGCATAGTCAAGAAGTTGCCCACCGTGGAGACGCTCGGCTGCGTCAACATCATCTGCTCGGACAAGACCGGAACGCTGACCAAGAACGAGATGACAGCCACCATCATCATCACGTCGGACGGGTACATGGCGGATGTGACGGGCGCCGGCTACAACGACCAGGGCGAGATACACATACGCAACTGCAACAACGTCGAAATGGCCAAGACGAACATCACCAATCTGCTGGAGATCGGCGCCGTCTGCAACAACGCCTACATACAGAACGGCACGCTGCTCGGACAGCCCACAGAGGGCGCCCTCATTGCCGTGGCCATGAAGAACGGCATGTACGCCACCGCTGAGAATTACGTGCGCATCCAAGAGTACCCGTTCTCGTCCGAGCAGAAAATGATGGCCGTTAAGTGCATTCACAAGTACAACAACAACAAGGAGGAGATCTTCTTCGCCAAGGGAGCGCTGGAGATGCTGTTGCCGCACTGCACGAAGTACATGTTCGGCTCTCAGACCGTGCCGTTGACCAAGCAGAACGAGGCCGAATTTTTGTCGGAGGCCTACGAGATCGGACGTCGAGGTTTGCGTGTGTTGGCTCTGGCCAAGGGCAAATCCCTGCAGGACTTGATTTACTGCGGTTTGGTGGGCATCACCGATCCGCCGCGACCCCTAGTGCGCGAATCCATTGAGTTGCTGATGCAGAGCGGTGTCCGCGTCAAGATGGTGACCGGCGATGCTCAGGAGACTGCCATGGCAATTGGTAAGTAGACATTTTCATAATAACTTTTTATGGGAACAGGGATGTCAGTAAAGAAATGAGATTTATAAGACATATATCGGAGGTTGAAAGAGGAACTGCTGAGAGGGTTGGATTCTAATCCATCATAATGTCCATTTGGAAAGTATTTATAGCGGTAATAAGGTCCTTGAGTTGTTTCTCTAGGAGATTTTCAAAGATTTCGATAGTCAGCACCGAAGAGATTTCTTCAGAATTGAGAGAATATTTTCAAATAACTTTCTCCTCATAAGTTCATTCAGCCTTTCTGATCCTAAAAGTATACTAAACAATTTTATAGTCTACGATGATGCATTTTGGTTGCTTTGTTTCCTGAGTAGAAGCGATTCCAATTCTGGGGGAATCTTTAAAACTTCGTGAGAGTCCATCAAAGAAAGAGCTTCTTTTTATCATCAGTTTTTTCCAAACAGTTTTTTCCAAAGATGTCTCTGATCCTAAAAGTATACTAAACAATTTTATAGACTATGATGATCCATTTTGATTGCTTTGTTTCCTGAGTAGATGAGATTGCAATTCTGGGGGAAACTTTAAAACTTCGTGAGAGTCCATCAAAGAAAACTTTTTTTCTTATTAGTTTTTGTCCTCAGACGTCTCTGATCCTAAAAGTATCCGTTTTATAGTCTACCATGATATTGATTTATTTCCTAGTTGCAATTATTGAGGTGGCAGGTGAATGTAGCAGATCTCTTGTGTGGATTAAAAGAAGTAATTCTGACATTTCTATTAATACTAGTTAAGCCACTGATGGGTCTGGGTGGACCCTGGCTCCTGGACGTACAACCAGTCACACAAAAGTACCCAAGTAAGACGGGTGTGATGACTTATCTATGGGGTTGACAGTATCACGGATTGTGAAATCAATATATAAAAGAGAGTAATGTTAACTACTCCCCCTCTATCTGCACTGATCTTCACCAGTCGTCTGCTCTAACTGGCGGCATTCGCTGAAAGTACTCGTTATGGTCTGCAAAACGAATCACACTGCTGCATCATCATCATCGTCGCGCAACTCCATTGAAAGCAAATTAGCTGCACATGTCCTGATGAGTCGATAAACGTTCAGGGGTGATGACGTAAACCCGATTGACGCTCCTCCGGCTCATTTGATGAATTGCCATTACCATTTTCAGCTCATTTCCAATTAAATTCGAAACTGTCGAAGAGGAGGAAATTATCCTTTTTACACCGCTGCAACCTCGGGCAGGGTAGAAGTTAATTGCACTGAATCCATAACCACTCTGCGGCCACATCTATCTGCTGGCCTCGTATCCTTGCAGCGGACAGACCGCAAAGGAGGTAACAACGGAGCAGAGCGCAAGTGAAGAGGCAGCTCGAATCAGACTAACTCTGCGGGTCATGGTTTGGGGGCAACTTGATACATTCCCGTTTGCTGTCTGTCCAGCTGCGCACGGAATCGAGTGGCTGAAGAGAGAGTTTTTGGCTGCCTCCAGCCAATGGTGTGTTTAATTATTTCTGCTGCTGTGCCATCCTGGTGTGGATTCTATGCCTAGAAAGCAGTTGAAAAAAATTCCACTTCGTTGTGGTAGTAAACGTGGGTTTAGGTGTGGATGATGTGGATGTGGATGGCGGCGGCAATTGTGGGCATGGATGTATGCTTTCACTAAACTGCCACTTTATTGTGATGCGAAGAGTGCAGAGTGAAAGGAGTATGGCAACAACAACAACCAAAACAGCATCATTAACATTATCATCAAAGTCAATGTGCTGGAAGGATACTCAGTAGACGGGACAGGGGGAGGCTGAAGTGTTGAATGGAGGAAGAAAAATTGCCTGACGTCCGCAACGAAGTGTATTTGTGCGGGGTTCCGTGGTTCCTTTTTGCCTTTCCAATCGATATTGCGATTCCATTGCATACTTTTGGGCGCTACGAGCGCATTTCTCCATTTGCTCTCTCTTCACCGCTCACTTTGGGCAAACATTTCGTTACAGTTAATTTGCAACTTTTCACCAAAGCTATTTCGCTCCCCAATTTGCATGTGTACTTGAGCAGACTCTCGATTTCATCTCCGCCCCTCCCTCTCCCTACAAGGAGCACATCACGGTTAATTAATTCTAAACGAGCCAAGCACTTTCGGCCAGTGCACTGCTGCCATGCCGTTTAATCGCCTTCCATCCGGAGTCTTGCCGGCACGTAGTGGCCACAATTGCAGGACTCAATACCCTGCTCCGGCTTCGCAACTTTGTGTACTTTGAGTTGTTGGCTCCTTTGTCTTCTTTCGGTTTAGTGGCATGACTTAACGCTGTGTGTGTAAATTTCGTCTCATCAATTTTGGTAGAGTTCATCGCTTGCTTCTGAGAATGTAGTGTGTAAAAGAGTTGAGGCATCCATAAGCTTGGAAGAGCAAAAATGCCTGCGGCTGTGTTGACCTCAAGGATATTTGCCTTCGTAATCTTATCTTAACACACGCACTATTAGCAGAGTTGCAAAGAAGGGTTGTGTGTTCAGTGCGCACAAGAAAGGAATAGAAAAGAACTGAATAGGGAATTTACAAAAAAGTATCATAGTTTCTTCCTTTATAGCCTCCTGTAATCCTTGATCTTTCTTGGTCCCTGCAAGTTGATAGTTGGGAAAGTGAGTTATGGGGTGAAAGCAAGAACTTCATTTGGTCAATCATAGGTCAAGGATACTGTTTGCCAGGCCAAGGTCCATGTAATTGAGTGCTGCCTCAGCGAATGGTTGATAAGAGAACAGGTTTATAAGACTGTGGGATTGATGTCAGAACAGGTTTTCAAGAATGTGGCATTGGCGTCTTAAATAAAGGTGAGGATGACAACGACCAGAAGAGTCCCAACATAAAAAAAACAAACAAAAAAACAAGGTGAGATCAAACTAGACCAAATTAGATGAGACCAGACGAGACTAAACTATACTAAATGATACCGGACGATGCAAGGTGGGTGATACCAGCTAATACCAGACGATACAAGATGACAACAGACGATATCTGACGAAACTAGGTCATACTAGATGAGACGTCTAAAGTCCAAAATATAATAAATGATACCAGACGATGAAAGGTGATACCAGACTATGCAAAGTTATACCAGACGATGTAAGATGGGTGATACCAGACTATGCAAAGTTATACCAGACGATGTAAGATGGGTGATACCAGACTATGCAAAGTTATACCAGACGATGTATGATGGGTGATACCAGACAATACCAGCCGATGCAAGATGACACCAGACGATACCAGACGATACAAGATGATACCAGACGGTACCCAACGATGCAAGATGATACCAGACGATATCTGACGGAACTAGGGCATACCAGATGAAACCAGACGAGACCAAACTAGATTAAACGAGACCAGATAAAACCAAGCAACATCCGGCACAACCAGATGATTCCAGACGATACCAGATGAAATCAGACGAGAATAGACCAGACGACAGCAGGCTAGATTAAATGACGCCAGACTAAACCAAATGAGACCAGACTAGACTAAATGAGACCAGAGTAGGCTATATGATTCCAATGAGACTAGACGACACCAGGCTGAACTAAATGAGACCAGATGAAACTAGATGATACCAGACGATACCACACGCAACTGGATGATACCAGACAATACTCGTCTAAAATTGACGACACCATGTTAGACTACGTGAGACCAGACTAGACTAAAAGAGGAAAGACTAGACTAGATGAAACCAGACTAGAAGAGATGAGACCAAACGAAACTAGATCGGACCAGATGAAACTGAATCAGATCAGACGAAGCCGACGAGACCAGACGAGATTAGTTGAGACTAGTTGAGAATAGATGAGACTAGTTGAGACTAGATGAGACTATACTAGATGACACCACACCAGAATAGATCACACCAGAATAGATCAGCCCAGACCAGACTATACTAGATGACACCAGACCAGAATAGATCAGGCCAGACTAGATGAGACCAGACTACAAGAGATTAGACTATACTAGATGAGACCAGACCAGAATAGATCAGACCAGAATATATCAGACCAGACTAGATGAGACCAGACTACAAGAGACTAGACTATACTAGATCAGACCAGACCAGAATAGATCAGACCAGACCAGACCAGAATAGATCAGACCAGACTAGATGAGACCAGACCAGAGTAGATGAGAGCAGACCAGAATAGATCAGACCAGACTAAATGAGACCAGGCAAAACTGGATCAGACCAGACGATACCAGGCGCGACTATGACAGACGGCACCAGGCTATAGTAGATGAAACCATACTAAACTAGATGAGACTAGACAAGACCAAACCAAACCTGACTATACTAGACTAGACTAGAGCAAACGAGACCAGACGATATCACCCAATACCAGACGAGGCTAAACCAGACGATACCAGACGACACCAGTTGAGATTAGTTGAGAGTAGTTGAGATGAGACCAGACTATACTAGATGGGACCAAACTACACGAGATGAGACCAGAGGCAAACTAGATCAGACCAGACGACACTGGACTTATAGATGAGACCACACTAAACTAGATGAGACCATATTGAACTAGACGATACCACCATACTAAACTAGATGGGACCAGACAAGAAGATATCACCCAATACCTGACGAGGCTAAACCGGACGATACCAGGCAAAACTAGAGGAGACCAGAGGAGACTAGTTGAGATTAGTTGAGATTAGTTGAGATTAGTTGAGGCAAGAGAATGTCAAACCAGACCTGAATAGACCAGACTAGAATAGACCAGACTAGAATAGACCAGACTAGAATACACCAGTCTAGAATATAACAGACTTGAATAGACCAGACTAGAAAATACCAGACTAGAAAAGACCAGACTAGAATAGACCAGAATAGAATAGACTACCAGACTAGAATAGACCACCAGACTAGAATAGACCACCAGACTAGAATAGACCACCAGACTAGAATAGACCACCAGACTAGAGTAGATCAGACTAGAAAATACCAGAGTAGAATAGAGGAGACTAGAATATACCGCCAGACTAGAATAGACCAGACTAAAATAGACCAGACTAAAATAGACCAGACTAGAATAGGCCAGACTAGATTATACCAGACTAGAATATACCAGACTAGAATAGCCCAGACTAGAATATACCAGACTAGAATAGACCAGACTAAAATAGACCAGTCTAGAAAATACCAGACTAGAATAGACCAGAATAGAATAGACCACCAGACTGGAATAGACCACCAGACTAGAATAGACCACCTGACTAGAATATAACAGACTTGAATAGACCAGACTAGAAAAGACCAGACTAGAATAGACCACCAGACTAGAATAGACCACCAGACTAGAATGGACCACCAGACTAGAATAGACAACCAGACTAGAATAGACCAGACTAGAAAATACCAGAGTAGGATAGAGGAGACTAGAATATACCGCCAGACTAGAATAGACCAGACTAGAATAGACCAGACTAAAATAGACCAGTCTAGAAAATACCAGACTAGAATAGACCAGAATAGAATAGACCACCAGACTAGAATAGACCACCAGACTAGAATAGACCACCTGACTAGAATATAACAGACTTGAATAGACCAGACTAGAAAAGACCAGACTAGAATAGACCACCAGACTAGAATAGACCACCAGACTAGAATAGACCAGACTAGAAAATACCAGAGTAGAATAGAGGAGACTAGAAAATACCAGAGTAGAATAGATGAGACTAGAATATACCGCCAGACTAGAATAGACCAGACTAAAATAGACCAGCCTAAAATAGACCAGACTGGAATAGACCAGACTAGAATAGACCAGACTAGAATATACCAGACTACACTAGACCAGATTAGAATAGACCAGATTAGAATAGACCAGATTAGAATAGACCAGACTAGAATAGACCAGACTAGAATAGATCAAACTAGAATAGACCAGAAGAGACCACACCAGAACAAACCAGACCAGATTTGGCCCGACTAGACCGGACTAGATTAGGACAGACCGGACCAGACTCAACTAGCCGAAAAAGGTTCAACGTGTATCTCCTCAAAATGTAAAAATATCCCTTACCTTCAATTGACTGCTCCTGATTTGCAGCTGCCAACGTCTTCCAACGGGATAAAATGCCTGAAATTCTCGGAGGAACTTTAAGAATGTGAATTGTGTAAAAAATCGAATGCCAACTCCTGAGTGCGAAACAATTTTAACATTATGTGATTTACTCAACCACGCCGCGTATGCATTTCATTAATTTTAATGCAGCATAACGAATAAAATGAAAATGCGGAGAGAGAAAAACACAAGCAAAATATAAGAGAAGCGAGCGGAACAACAAAAGCAACAAAACCCACAACAACAACAACAACAACAACAACAACGAAAAACGAAAAATATTCAATTTACAATTCTCGACCGAATGCATTCTTCATGCAAGAGGAGCAACAGCAGCAGAGCCTCGGTCCCAGCACTCTAGCCCATCCTCTCACCATCACCATTGAAGCTCCCACGCTCGCATCTGACAAAACATGCCCCACTGCACAATGTGCATTCTGACAGAAAATTCAGAGCAGCATCAGCATCAAAATCGGAATCAGAATCAGAATCCCACACTGACGGCGACTCTGACTCTGACTCTGGCTCGTCCGTGCCCGTGTGCCGCCACTCCGAGCACGGATGCGACGGCGACTGCAACTGCGGCCGCGGCTGCGATTCAGGAGCTGGAGCCGCCAGCCCAGCGAACGAGCAATGAAAAATATCAACTTTTTGCACAATTTCAAGGCGCTCCATTTCCGTTCCTTTGTTTTGTCAGGCTTTTTTCTTTTCTTTTGGCTCTGTTGTTATTTTTCTCTTTCGTGTTGCCTTTTTTCCCTTTTCAGTTCCTCTTTTTGTTGTTGTTGTTTTCGTTGTTGTTGTTGTTTCAGTTCCGTTTTTCCTCAGCTACGACTCGTAATCACACTGAACAGGAGCGTGGGCAAAACTAACTCAAGGTGAGCTGCAAAACGATTGAGTAGTAGAAGAGAGAAAAGCCGGTGGTGGGAGGGGGGGCTGGGGATATGTGGGTTTATTTGCAGTGAGTGCCGTGCGGGGGTGTGAAGGCGTGCGACAAGGCATTGAATGTTGTGTGTTGGGCGTCCCCGCCTGCTCTGGCGTTTGTTGGGAGGCGTGCGCGTGTGTTTGTGGGAGCGCCCGCATTTGTTATGCACTGAAATTGACTTCTCTTCGCTTTTTATGCGCTGCTTAACTTTGTAATTTATTTGCTGCTTTTCTTGTTTATCGGCTTCAATTCTTTTGCAGCAGCATAATTTTCGGCGGAAGAGGTCGTGACAGCTGCAGCCCGATAACCGGCAGCGTGGTGTTGAAGTCGCCCCCACCCTCCCCGCTTCAAGTTATTGTAGGGAAAACACTTTTAAATGGAGTATTCTTTAAATGCCGCCCTTGAGCTGCTGTGGCGCGGTTACTTCTTTGCATTTGACACATTTTTGTGTGGCGAACCAAATCACACTCCGCTCCATCGCCCTCTCTCCATCTCCTTCTCCCTCTCTTCATCTCCATCTTCCTCTCTCCATCCTCATCCCCATCTCCCTCCCTCCATCTCCATCTCCTTCTCCCGACCTCCATCTCCTTCTCTGTGTGTTCGAGTAGCCCTCTTCATATTCCTGGCAAACTTTATCAACCATTTTTCAAAAGTCACAAATACGACGAAATTTTTTGCAAACATTTCCTCATATAAGCGTGCCAAGACCACGCTCTGCAAACCCCCCTTCCCCACACCTAACCTGGCAACCGGGCGGATTAGTATCTGGGTAATATTAATGATGCCAAGCAGTGTACCTCTGCGATGTTTGAGTAGGGGCTTACGGCGACTTACCGCTAAGTTCTCCGTCATTAGATTTGTAAATAATGGAAAGTCGTGCAAGGCCGCCCAAAACTATGCAATGCAAAAGCGATGAAACATTTTTAAAGCAGATTGTCGCGTCTAAGCTGCTTAAAGCGTATGGTAGGGGGTGTGTGTGCAGCCAGTTGGGGGCTGATCAGGAAGCGTGAGGGTCGAGAGGAAAATTATGTTTTATGCTTTTATGTTTTATGTTTTTATGTTTTATGTTTTTATGTTTTTATTAGTGGTTAAAAGAAAAACTTCCAAAAACTTCTCAAGAACTTTTCAAGGCCTTTTTTAACATTTGAGAGACAAACTGTGTGAATACTTATAAAGCTTTTATACAGTTTGGTCATTTGTACGACTTTATAAAGCTATGTCAGTGCCCTGCATAAGACGTCAAAGGTTTCTTAGGGTTGAAATAGGGCTTCCCAGAACAATTCCATATCCATTTATGCTGGGTATCAGGACATAGGGATATACCAGGGAACTGCAAGGCTGATCAACTTGCGAGAGATGACACTTGTATGCCACGTATCAATAGGCATATAGGTGTACCTGTCGCGACTTGTAAGCTTCTCATAAGGGAAACACTAATTAATTCTACCAATCAAAGGTGCATCTGTGCCACTACCTGTGAAATCGCCAGTCTGCGTCTATCTAGGAATGTCATTAGATTCAATAGACTACAAATTAGGACTCTAATAGGAGCCCTCACGGGACATTGTCTAATAGGAATTCATACAATAAGAATGGGAGTTTATACGCATGATTTCTGCCGCAGCTGCAGGAACGAGGAGGAACTGGAAACGATCCAGCATCTCTTCTGTACATGTCCAGCTATTGCTATTTTGCTAGAAATAGGGAACGTTTACTAGGATCCCACTTCTTAACAAGTAAGGATGGTCTATTCCAGTCAGGTGTTTATAACCTTCTTCGCTTTGTAAAAGGCTCAGGTTGGTTCAATCTGGAGGGGGAGCGTAGCCAAGCCTCGCATCCGCGGCTCACAACGGACCCAACTGGTGGTCTGAGTGGCATCACTGGTTTATTGGTGATGCGGCTACCCAACCTACCTACCTAAGGCTTTCCAGCTGCTATAATGCTTTACAAATGTTTCAACCAGGTTGTTATAGAGCTTTATAACTTATAACATGTTTATAAATAGGCATTGAACAATATTTTAACTCTAGTGTGTTTTTTACTCTGCCCATTTTTCTCTCTCCTCCTCTGCGTATTTCTCTCTCTCCTTCTTGTACGACTTTTATTGTCTCACACCTATAAACTTGTTGTAGAGCCCGAGCAATATTTATACAAATGTATAAAAAGGTTTCGTAGCGCTTTTAGAAAGTATCCCAATTTACACCTCTGACACTCATCGCTTCTGCTTCCAAGTCACAACCGCACATGCGCGTCACGATCCCTCTCCTGTTTATTTATGTTCGCTGTTGCCGCAGAATGTTCCAGAACTCACTCCATTTGAGCAGAAGCGTTGCCATCCTATTGCAAATGCTCTTTTATGATTCAATTTATATGACTCGTTGCCAATGCTTCGCTGTTAGGCCTTAGAAAACCGGTTTGTCAAGCCTTGAATTTGCAATATCGGTCTACCAAAAAAATCCCTTAAGCAACGGCGTCGCCTACTTGTCGAAGCATCATAGGAATGTCCCTCGGTATTGTGTAGTGTGCCCTCCCCATTCTCCTTTTCTAGCTCACTCAGCTCCACCTCTTGTGGTGGAGTGTTTCGACTTGGTTGAGAAATGTTAACTTAACTGCTATATCTCCTGTTCTTATATACCGTCTTGTTCTGAGTTGGAAGAAGTGGGTGGAATAGTGGGAAGTGGATACGGATCCAGTGATGATCCAGCTACTATATCCAATTTCGTTGCAGACTTAGTTAAATCTACTTATTCTAGAGATCTATACGCTGCAAATTCCGCTTCTCCATATCCTTTGTCTTCATTAAATGATGGTTCATTATGCTTCACTAAATTATGGTCTTACCTGAAGATGTTCTTCAGAATCATAACCCTTTAAAAATGTAATTCCTACCTGGCCCAGACAAAATTCCTGTGCTGAGTACATATATTTACTTGCATTTGCTTCACGCTTCACTTGAAGAAGTCTGTAATTTCCCAATGTCAACATGGTTTCCTCAATGGAAGATCCACTGTTACAAATCTTCTTGAATTCTCTTCTTCAGTTATTCAGGGATTCTCTGCAGGTCTGCAAGCTGATGTCATTTGTACAGGCTTCAGTAAGGCCTTTGACAAGCTAGTTCAGAATCTGTATAGTATTGGTATTCCCGGTATACTTGCTAAGTTTTGGACTAAGTCTTATTTAAGTGGTCCACCACAAAGGGGTTCATTCAAGGATGTTGTGTCAGAGAGAATTGATGTAAGTTCTGGCGTTCTCCAGGGAAGTCATATAAGTCCAGTTCTTTTCTTACTTTGTATATATTAAGTTCCCTCTGCGATTGAATGCGTTGACCCCGGTTAGACATAATATCCAGTGGGCACCTTGTTCATAGTTGGAACATAATTGGCATCCGTATCGTGGCTATTCGTTTGTCTCAAATCACTCCGACTGCCATCTTCCATTAACTTCCATCTGCAATTGTATCTTCTAACATTTTTATGTTCGCTGAAGACATCAGGCCTTATATATCCCACTATTGACCATATCTTCTTTACTGTTGAGTACTATAGACTTATCTGTTCCTATTCGTTCGTCTAGAGACTATATTCCCATTAGACTGAATAAAGATCTGTGGGTTATGTCGTAAAAAAAAAACAAAAAGACCCCAGTTACACACAATATCCAGTGGGGCACCTTGATACAGTTCATAGTTGTAACATAATTGGCATCCATATCTTGGCTATTGGTTTGTCTCAAATCACTCGGAATGCCATTTCTTGTGTCCACCCTAAGAATGTTTTCAGTTTAATGAAGTGTTTGGAGCACGATTTCCTAGAGAGTTTGTGAACCCCTACCTTCGCCAGTGTGTCCTGGTAGTCAGTCACCAGTTGTGGGCAATCTATCACCAGTTGGGGGCAATCTATCACCGGTTGTGGGCAGTCAATCACCAGTTGTGGGCAGTCAATCACCAGTTGTGGGCAGTCAATCACATGTCAACTTTGGTTTGATCTCAAATAAGTTTAATTTTCAGCCAGTTTAATTTTCTGCTACTTCTAGGACGATCTATTGTCTTAGGCTGATGTTTATAATAACTGCCTTCTTAACTTTGTCGCAGACAGAGGTGAGAGAGAGAATGGATACGACGATAAATCTGGTGGTGTCTCACTGAAAGTTCCCGGAAGCTTCCACTTTAAGCGAGCCTAATCTGACTTGAGTCCTAAAAAGCAGTTACTGTTGCTTCCAGTGAGATATATTCTGGATTAACCAAGCACTCCGGCGATCTGGCAGGGTTTACACATTTAAAGAAATGTCATATCGACGTTAAAGGAACTCTCATTTCGAAGTCTAGGGAACTCTGATTCCGACGTTTGAAGAACTTTTATTCCGACATTTAAAGCGGTCTCATTCCGACCTTTTTAAGAACTCTCATTTCGATATTTAAGCAACTAATTTCGACGTTTAAGAAACTCTGATTCCGACCTTTTTAGGGACTCTGATTCCGACCTTTTTAGGAACTCTGATTTCGACATTTAAAGCGGTCTCATTTCGACGTTTAATGAACTCAGCCGACGTTTAAGGAACTCTGATTTCGACATTTGAAGAATTTTCATTTCGACATTTAAGGAGGAACTTTTATTCTGACCTTTTTAGGAACTCTGATTCCGACCTTTTTAGGAACTCTGATTTCGACATTTGAAGAATTCTCATTTCGACATTTAAGGAACTCTGATTCCGACCTTTTTAGGGACTCTGATTCCGACGTTTGAAGAATTCTTATTTCGACATTTAAGGAGGAACTCTTATTCCGACGTTTTTAGGAGCTCTGATTCCGACCTTTTTAGGAACTCTGATTCCGACGTTTGAAGAATTCTCATTTCGACATTTAAGGAACTCTGATTCCGACCTTTTTAGGGACTCTGATTCCGACGTTTGAAGAATTCTTATTTCGACATTTAAGGAGGAACTCTTATTCCGACGTTTTTAGGAGCTCTGATTCCGACCTTTTTAGGAACTCTGATTCCGACGTTTGAAGAATTCTCATTTCGACATTTAAGGATCTCTCATGCCAGCCTTTTTAGGAACTGTGATTCCGACGTTTTAGGAACTTTCATTCCAACGTTTGAAGAACTCTTATTTTGGCTTTTAAGTAGTTCTCATTTCAACGTACAACGAACTCTGATTCCAACTTTTGAATATTTTTTATTCCGAGATTTAAAGCGGTCTCATTCCGACCTTTTTAAGAACTCTCATTTCGATATTTAAGCATCTCATTTCGACATTTAAGGAACCCTTCCAACGTTTAAGGAACTCTGATTCCGACGTTTGAAGAATTCTCATTTCGATATTTAAGGAACTCTGATTCCGACCTTTTTAGAAATTCGGATTCCGACCTTTTTAGGAACTCTTTCTCCGACGTTTGAAGAATTCTTATTTCGACATTTGAGGAGGGACTCTTATTCCGACCTTTTTAGGAACTCTGATTCCGACGTTTTAGGAACTTTCACTCCAACGTTTGAAGAATTCTTACTTCGACATTTAAGGATCTCTCATGCCAGCCTTTTTAGGAACTGTGATTCCGACGTTTTAGGAACTTTCATTCCAACGTTTGAAGAACTCTTATTTTGGCTTTTAAGTAGTTCTCATTTCAACGTTCAACGAACTCTGATTCCAACTTTTGAATAACTTTTACTCCGAGATTTAAAGCGGTCTCATTCCGACCTTTTTAAGAACTCTCATTTCGATATTTAAGCATCTCATTTCGACATTTAAGGAACCCTTCCAACGTTTAAGGAACTCTGATTCCGACGTTTGAAGAATTCTCATTTCGATATTTAAGGAACTCTGATTCCGACCTTTTTAGAAATTCGGATTCCGGCCTTTTTAGGAACTCTTTCTCCGACGTTTGAAGAATTCTCATTTCAACATTTAAGGAGGAACTTTTATTCCGACCTTTTTAGGAACTCTGATTCCGACGTTTTAGGAACTTTCACTCCAACGTTTGAAGAATTCTCACTTCGACATTTAAGGATCTCTCATGCCAGCCTTTTTAGGAACTCTAATTCCGACGTTTAAATAACTTTCATTCCAACGTTTGAAGGACTGTCATTTTAACATTTAAGCAACTTCCCATTTGAATCTAAGCAACCTCCCACATTCCTACCTTTGAAGAACTCTCGCTCTCCGCGATGGACAGAATAGAGTTGCGCAACCAGAAACCCTCTTTTTTGAAGGATTCAGAAACACAAACATGCCCACTTCCCAAGCATACTCGTATACGACTATCGAGAACCACAGAGATGTTGAACCAGAGAGTTTGTATTTGAACAGTTAAGATTTGAAGTCCATGCCGAAGATTTGAAGTCCATCCCCCGAGATAAATTAACTTACTCACCTGAGCCACTTGGAAGTGATACCCTCAGCTAATCCCACTACCCTTTGGCGACAATTGGCATGTGGACTTGCGGCATAAGTGGACATTTGCTTGTTAGGTTTTTTCTACTATACTTTCGCTCCCTAACGGAAACTGTTGTTTTAGTCCTCACACACACACTCTCGCACTCACACTGACACTCCCACACTCACACTGACACTCCCACTCACTCGCACTTCCACTCACAAAGACACATCCACACTCCCCCGCTTGTGAGAATTTTGCAGCTGCTGCTGATTGCTTTCGCAGGATCTCAGCTTCCATTCAACTGGAAGACTTTCGCACCCACGCATTCACACGCGAAAACTGTTGCATAGAATTGCCGCCCGCCCTCCTACCACCCGCCTATTGTGCAACTGGCATCCATTGTCTCAATAGTTGCGCCACATTCGTGCTCATCCGTGGCATCCTTGGCGGCGTATCTCATGTTGCCAGCCAGCTGTCAGCGCCACGGGAAGAGCAAGTGCAGCATCTCAGCGCGGCCGCCCCGCCCCCGCGCAGCGTCGCCCGCTTTCTTCTTTTCTGTTGAAGTTTTTAATTGCGTCATGTTTGCTGCATTCTTCGCAGCTGAATGCATTTTAATTACTTTCTCTCTTTGGTGTTAGTTTTTCTTTGGGGCGTTTGCCGCAGCGCTTTCCTGGAAATATGACAATTAAAAAGGAGGAGATTTGAGCGCCACGATGAAAGTAGGAGAATTAAAAACAAATTAAAAACTCAAATTAAATTGGAAAGTAAGTGGAAAACAAAGAAAGCAAAGACAAGCAACTAAGGACGAGAGTTGCCTGTTGCACTGTGCTATCTGCCCGGCTGCACTCGGAGCACTCCCTTCCAGTCGTCCGTCCCTCCTGCACCATACTCAACGGCCACGCCGCGGTGCTTCTTTTCTCCCAGCTCCAGCAGAGTTTGCAGCGCGACTTCTCTCGAGGTTCGCCATTGTGTGCGCATTAGTGTTGGGTCCTTATGCGCCTCTACAGAGTGGCAGCCGTGCGTGCTTTCGAGTACGGCGCTCCTCAAATCTGATTAAGCCGCAATTCAGGTTTAATTGAGTGGAAGGCATGAGGAGCGCGATTGCCACTCGAAGCAGTTGCCTGCCGCCAGTGTCCTCGTCGTATATTTATGGGAAATTAAAAATTGCAGATTTTAATGAGCTTGCTGAATGCACGACGTCCCCCTTTGACTCCAACACTCCAACTCATACTCTTTCTCCTGCTACGCCTTCTATTCATACTCTTGCTCCTACACCTACTCTTGCTCCTGCTCCCACTCCTACTACGGGCTCTGCCGCTGTTTAGTTGCAAAACCGTCGCAACCGCAAAAACTCATTCGTCCCGTTCGCTCAATTAACTTGGCGCACCCTGGAAAATTTGGCGGCGTTTTTGTGGTCATGTTGTTATTGAGTTGCTGTACATGACGGGACTGCCGCCCACCACCACGACTCACGCCTCTTTCCGCAAATGCTAATTATTTTTGCGGCCGTTCGGCCTTGACTCTTGTGTATGCGCTGTGGCCACCCTGCTTCATCAGCAGTCTATTTTTCGTTATGTTTAGCAGGACTTTTTATTCGTATGTCACATTAGGGCATATGTTTGCAATGTCCACAAGTAGGCGTGGCATGGTGGAATCATTCGTTAGCCTCATATTCGTATACAATTAATGGCTCTATCAACAAGTTTGAAAATTTCTGCGCGCACTTGTCACAATTCAATATTCAACAGCTGTGTGTCAGCATTAGTTGGCAGTCAAGCCTAGATGCTTACATGTTCATAGCTGCCACGCCTACTATGGGATATCGACAACTTTTTGGATTAGATGCTGTTTTAGCCAGGTCCGCCAGTCTTGTGCGTGTGGGACTAATTTGAGGAATTTTTTGTGGGAAAAATTTGTTAAAGGAAAATTGTGAATGGGGAATTCATTTTTCTCGCATTCCTCACTTTGATCACATTCCCCATCTTCATCGTGTTCCAAGCGGATATGGAACTGCAAAACTACCGTGAAAGGAAATAAGTAAACGTGTGGGTGCATCATGAGTAGATTATGAGAGTAGTTTATGAGAGGTGTGAGACTAGTTTAGGAGTGTTAGGAGAGTACTTTAAGAGAGTTGTTAGAGTAGTTTAGGAGAGTAGTTATGAGAGTAGTTTAGGAGAGTTATGGGAGTAGTTTAGGAGAGTTATGAGAGTAGTTTAGGAGAGTTGTGAGAGTAGTTTAGGAGAGTTATGAGAGTAGTTTAGGAGAGTTATGAGAGTGGTTCAGGAGAGTTATGAGAGTAGTTTAGGAGAGTTATGAGAGTAGTTTAGGAGAGTTATGAGATGAGAGTAGTTTACGAGAGTTATGAGAGTACTTTAGGAGAGAGGTTTAGAAGAGTTATGAGAGTAGTTTAGGAGAGTTATAAGAGTAGTTTAGGAGAGTTATGAGATGAGAGTTTAGGAGAGTTATGAGAGTAGTTTAAGAGTGTTATAAGAGTAGCTTAGGAGAGTTATGAGAGTACTTAAGGAAAGTTATGAGAGTGGTTTAGGATAGTTATGAGAGTAGTTTAGGAGAGTTATGAGAATTGTGAGAGTAGTTTATGAGAGTAGTTTAGTAGAGTTATGAGAGTAGTTTAAGAGTGTTATCAGAGTAGCTTAGGAGAGCTATGGGAGTAGTTAAGGAAAGTTATGAGAGTGGTTTAGGATAGTTATGAGAGTAGTTTAGGAGAGTTATGAGAATTGTGAGAGTAGTTTAGGAGAGTTATGAGAGTAGTTTAGGAGAGCTATGGGAGTAGTTTAGGTGAGTTATGAGAATAGTTTAGGAGATTTATGAGAGTAGTTTAGGAGATTTATGAGAGTAGTTTAGGAGAGATATGAGAGTAGTTAAAGAGTAGCTTAGGAGAGTTATGAGAGCAGTTTAGGAGAGCTATGAGAGTTGTGAGAGTAATTTAGGAGAGTTATGAGAGTAGTTTAGGAGAGTTATGAGAGTAGTTTAAGAGTGTTATGAGAGTAGCTTAGGAGAGTTATGAGAGTAGTTTAGGAGAGCTATGGGAGTAGTTTAGGTGAGTTATGAGAGTAGTTTAGGAGAGTTATGAGAGTAGTTTAGGAGAGTTATGAGAGTAGTTTAGGAGATTTATGAGAGTAGTTTAGGAGATTTATGAGAGTAGTTTAGGAGAGATATGAGAGTAGTTAAAGAGTAGCTTAGGAGAGTTATGAACGTAGTTTAGGAGAGTTAGGAGAGTTATGAGAGTTGTTTAGGAGAGTTATGAGTGTGGTTTAGGAGAGTTTTGCGATGAGAGTTTAGGAGAGGTATGAGAGTAGTTTAGGAGAGTTATGAGAGTAGTTTAGGTGAGTTATGAGAGTAGTTTAGAAGAGTTATCGAGAGTAGTTTAGAAGAGTTATGAGAGTAGTTTAGGAGAGTTAGGAGAGTTATGACAGTGGTTTAGGAAAGTTATGAGTGTGGTTTAGGAGAGTTTTGAGAGAAATGATTAACTGAGGATAAGAGTCTACAATCTGAGCAGGTCTATTGTTTTTTAGTGTTAGTTGCTTCGAGGGTAAAAGTATACAAACCTTGAGCCGCGAAAGTCTCAGAACTCTAGTGGGGTATTTGACAGGACACCGCTGCCTAAGGTATCACCTTAATAGTATAGGCTTGTCGGACATGTCTAACTGCAGATTCTGTGGACACAACTCTGAAACATCGGAACACATCTTATGTGAGTGTCCAGGGATCAAAAGTAAAAGACAAACATTTTTGGGCGAATTCTTTACAAATCCTCCCACAATTTGGAAACTTCAACCTTGCAAAGTGCTCCACTTCATAAAAAGCCTAAGGTTAGAGTGAAACATAGGGGTTAGTACAATAGGTCCTTATGGGCCACGGCGCTGGTTGGTTGGTTGGTTGGTTCAGGTGGCTGTACCACGGAATCTTTGGAATCACAATTAGCGCCTTAGACCCCTCCTAAACTCTGGAAAAGGATGGGTTGTTTTCTAGATCCACTTTGTGGAATTTAGGTATTTTAGAAGATCCTTCGGTTTTACAGCCGAGAGGTCGGATAGTCCTACTAGATAATAGTTTCCCAGGGCTCTATTTCTTGCGGCCGCCAGAGCTGGGCATTTGCAAAGAAAGTGAGTCATTGTTTCCCTCTCGTCCGAGTCTTGACAACTTCTACAATAGGTATTGAACGGTCTATGCATTTTCTCCGCAAGCGTACCTACTAGCCAGTGACCTGTAGGAACCACCATTAGTCTTCTGGTGGCTCTACGCCCCCTGTTTATAAGATCTATTGACCTAGCTATATTTAAGTAGACTGGCCAGGTCGCTTGGGATGTATTGCACGTTGTGAGTGCCCTCCATCTTTTACCCGCCTAGGAAAGACATTGCAGGTAGATGCCCCTCTTGATCGCACCCAGAGAAACAGGTACTAGTTCCGCATAGGTTAGGTCGAGAGTGGCCCCCTGCGCGCTAATTCATCAGCCTTCTCATTCCCATCGATATTTCTATGGCCTGGACCCCAGATTATTGTGATGTCAGCATGAAGACTTAGCACCCTCAGTTCATCCGTACACTGTCTGACCAACCTGGAGTTGATGGTGTTTGACTGTAGAGCCTTCATAGCAGCCTGGCTGTCCACAAAAATGGCAACCTTGCTTGTTGTCCTTTTCTAATGTATTGGGTAAATTGCCGACACGCCTCCCTGCTTGTGAGTACTTCCGCCTGAAAGACTGTAGCCTCATCAGGTAGGCGTGTGCAGTAATTGGTGTTAGCGTGTGTGGACAATACCCCAGCGCCTACCCCAAGATCCTTTTTGGACCCGTCTGTATAAATGGGTATATCGTACTCCGTTTAAAATTTTCGCTTTGACCACTCTTCTCTTGAAGGAAATTTAACCGTGAAGTCCTTTTTAAAGTCCAGTTGTAGTACTATGTAGTCTGTTGTTATTTGTGCTACTACCCTCGGCATTGCGTATTGTACCCCACCATGACTATACGGTCGCTCAGCCCAGCAAACTGTCGCTTTTAACCGTAGTTCACTATTGCAGCCCAAATTTTTAATGTGAAAGTCAATGGGGAGAAGATGTAGCATTACATGGAGTGCCCCCGAAGGACATGTTCGCAGGCATCCCGCTCTTTGGACTCCACTGGGTCTCTGAACAATATAGCGTTTATCTGGAGCCGGCCACCAAACTATTGAGCCGTAAGTGAGTATTGGACGCACGATTGCTTCGTACATCCAATGAGTCATATGGAGACGTAGCACCCATTTTTTCCCGAACATTCTTTTGCATCAGTTGAAGGCTACATAAGCCTTCCTCACCCATAACTCTTTATTGGTTCTCCAATTTAGCTTGGGATCCAATATAACACCTAAGTAATTGGCCTTCTTTGCAAGTTTTAGCTGTCGTCCATTAAGAGTCGGAAGCTTAAAGATCGGAATTTTGGTCTTGTTAGTGAAGAGTATCAATTCTGTCTTTTCCGGATTCACACCTTGTCCACATCCTTGTCCAGCCGCTTTTGCATAATATCACTTATTATGCTAGGAAGCGCCTGCTACAGCTATCACCACATCGTCCGCATATGCCACCGTCTTAGCCCCCATGGAGGCTACTATGTTAAGTATATTGTCAATGACCAGTAGCCACAATAGTGGTGAAACCACCCCGCCTTGTTTTGGTTTTCCTCTAATGACATGTTTACAAATCCTGCGCTTTATTAGGGCTTCGAAATGGTTCGACGAGTGAATCGGAGGTGCGTTGTTACGCGGTGGTATCACAATGGACCCATGATGGTCTGAGTGAGCTGGTCCGTGGACCGGCTGATACGATAATTTAACCTAACCTACTGACATGTTTTGTGAGAACTGTATTGCCAAACTATGACTGAATGATCCTAGTCTTAAGCATTGAAACTATCCAGTCCCTAAGAATTTCTTCTACATCTACTTTGTTAAGAGAGTTCAGGATTGTGTTATTGCTAACATTGTTAAAGGCCTCTTCTATATCTAGGAAGACTGCTAAAGTATCCTGTTTATGGTGAATACTTGTTTCCACTGATCGAATCACCTCATGTAAAGCTATTTCAGTAGAGGTAAGTGGTCCACTGTATGCCTAAGGTGGATTCCTAAAACCCTCTCCATCGTTTTGAGGAGAAACGATGTAAGACTAATTGGTCTGAAGTCCTTTTACTAATTGGTCTGAAGTCGTTTTGAGGAGAAACGAGATAAGACTAATTGTTCTGAAGTCCTTTGCTGACTCGTGGCCTCCTGCCTTCGGGATGAAGGCCACCTTTACTTTCCTCCAACTAAGGGGGATGTAATTAAAACGTATGTATGCCTTATATATCCCTTTAAGCTGTGGAGCCGGCACAACCGGTAGCGTCTGCAACATGATCGAGTAGATTCCATCCAGGCCTGGTGGAACAATCAATCGAGTATTTTATCTTTTTGTCCATAAATATCGAGTCGCAAACCGGTGGCATTTCCGTATCCGTTACGGACAATAGGGATACATCTGCCGTATCTTTCCAGTCTCGGAAGTGTGTTTGTAGTAGGATGTCAAGTGTCTCGGGAGATGTTTCCGTTCATACACCATCCGCCTTTTTGAGAAAAGAGGGGATGGTACGTTCCTTGGACAGTATCTTGCTGAGTCTTGCGGAAGTTGAGGTTGACTCGATTGATTCACAAAATTCCCTCCAGCCATTGTTCTTGGCTTCCCTGATGGGTTTTTTGTAAGTTTTGAGGCTCTCTTTGTACGGTACCCAGTTTGGATCCCTATAATACTGGTTGAACAGTTTCCTGGCTCTCATCCTGACATCCGATAATTTCTTTGTCCACCATGGTGGAAGGGTTTTTCCACTCCAACTGACGGGACAAGCGCACTTGTAAGCCATATTAAAGGCTCCTCAAGATTCCTCACTTTTTTCTGTATCGCCCCACGGTGGCCACCTGGACTTCAAAAAACCTAATCGTCGGTGAAACAGTCGAAATCTACACCGACGATTCCAAGCTTGGAGGTAGAGTCGGCAGCGGTATTTATTCCGACAAGCTGGACTTAAACATCTCCCTACGTCTCCCAAACCATTGCAGCGTTTTTCAGGCTGAAGTCATGGCCATTTATCACGCAGCCAAATGGATGCTGAGTAGCGATATCGGCGCAGTCGATGTATCCATCTTCTCAGACAGCCAGGCCGCCATTAAATCTCTTTTTGGCTCCACGGCCACATCAAGACTAGTTCATGAATGTCGAACATCACTAAATGAGTTCGCAAGTTACTCTCGGGTGCACCTAGTCTGGGTTCCCGGACATAGCGAAATCCCGGGCAACTGCGAGGCGGACGAGCTTGCCAAGGCAGGCACGCTACTGCACGAAATTCAGCCCTCCGTAAATGCCGGCATTCCACTGGCAGCAGCCTCGCTCGATATCAAACGGAAATACCTGGCTGACGCCTACAAATTCTGGGTTGATGTGGAATCCTGCCACACGGCTTACTTGGGCAGGAATGGACAAAAACAGAACCAATCAACTTCTTCGACTTGATCGCGTATCACTGTCGGCAACTATGTCGGTTTTGAGCGGCCACTGCCTAATGGGACAGCACGCAGAAAGTCTGGGCCTACCTTCAAACGATTTTTGCCGAGGCTGTGGACGAGACGGTTTTCCACCTCTTATGCCACTGCCCATCCTTGAGCAGAAGAAGAATTCGCACCTTTGGTGCCCCATTTCTTACAAGCCTTAATATTAGGGACATAGCAAACTTCATCAAACTATCAGGATGGTTTCCTGCAACATGACGGGGGAGTCGGGCCTTTCCTGACGCTGTCCTTGCGCTGACTATCGCCATCCCAAGTAAGGGAACTTTTTAGTCAGTGCTTGAACGGCGCCACACCGTGGTATCACAATGGGCCATTATGTGTGCTCAAGTGTACTTTTGGCAAACTGGGCGGCCACTCCTACCTACCTACCTACCATATGTCCAGTAGCTCCACTAAACTTCTTTCTATGTTTCAACATATATCCAGTAGCTCCCCTAAGCCTCTTGCTTTTGGCAAACTGGGCGGCCACTCCTACCTACCTATGGTGGCCACGGTGCTAGTACACTCCTACACGGCTCCTACACCATAGAGAACGGAGTCAGGGTAGCGTCGCAATTCTGTGAATATCGTATGACTACTTACTACTGACTTAAGTTGACTTATCAGATTATCTTAGTTGATGGTATTTCGTAAGGTAGGGTCCTGCTCCTTGGTCCAGAAGCTGTTCAGAGGGACGATCTTTTAAATTCTGTAAGGCATGTTTGGTTCTGTTCAGGGCTACTCCCTTTAAAGTCAGGGCAGATTTTTAAAGTTTCCACGCTTGTTTGTTTCGCGCTGATTGCTCGAACTACGCTCTGGGAGTATACTCATACCTACCTCCACATTGCCTGCAATTTTTTTATTGCTGCATCTGTTTAAGCCCCTTTTTTATCGCTTGTTAATTGCCCACCAAACACCGCAGCTGAAAAGCGATATTTATAAAGTTGTGCAATTAACGAAGCCAGTTATTTTTGGAGGTGTTATTTTGAAGGTAATGTGAGCGGTCGTTGCACATCTCTGCTGGCAACAGCTGCGTGAGCAGTGGCAGCCCGGAGCGGCGTGTGAGCGGCATTGAATGAAACCCAACAAAAAAAAGAGTTGAGTGAAGAGGAGTGTCAGGAATGATGACACCCCAACGATTGCAGTAAATGATGATTGCAGTTAATGCGATGATTCCGTTGATTCGCTGGATTATGCTGGTGGCTAGGCTGCTGCTGGTGACGATGATGATAGCTGACGCAGCGCCTGAAAGTGATATGTCAGAAAGAATGTTGCCGATGGCTGTTAATTAATTTCGCCGACACTTCCAATGAAATTGCGCAGCGCGCTCAAATTTATGATGAGCAATTTTTTTTTAATTTGTTGACAATGCGCCCTTACCGCCGCCCTCGCCGCCGCCCACATTTGCTGCTGTGAGCTGCTGGAGTGCTGTGCAAGTGACTGCATTCTATTGTGTGTGATGTTGCCGTAGTTTTTCACATCAACGTTGTCGGCGCCGTTGTTGTTGTTGTTGTTGTTGTTGCTGTTGTAGTTGTGTTGTTCAGGTGGACGTCTTTGTTGTTGCTATTGTTGTTGTTATTGTTGTGGTTGTGTGGTGGTGATGTTGTTGACAACGATGATGTGTACATGTGCAGTGGGCGTGAATAATTGCATTTGGCATTAATTAATTGAATTTGCACTTGTGCAACTTTGCACAGAATCAGTAACGGAATGGGAATCCAAACCAGGACAAGGGCATTCACTCGCCGTGCTGAAGGCAACGCGCCAATGCTCAATTGCACTACGCCTGACCAACCCTCTCCCCCCCTCCCGTAATTAGTTTCTCGTTTACCGTTTCAATTTAGTTGTTTAGTTACTTATTTGCCATTAGGAGGGATAAGGGTGCGTTGGGAATACTGCTACACTGAAAGAAAATAACCAAATTTTAACTTGACTTGTGTTCATTCTTTTACCCAAGAGTGACACTAACCTGGCCTGAAATAAGCGTGAAGCAATCAAAAGCTCCAATATCTCTCAATAGGTACCGTCGTCATAAGCATCCTAACGGGACACTGCACCCTGTGTACTCATGGTAGTAGGTTGGGGATTCCCTCAAACGCCTGTCTGCATAAGTTGCAAGAGTTCATCGAACACCTAATGAGCTCGTGTCCAGTGCTGTCCAAAACGGAGACACACTTTCCTGGGTGACTACTTTCTGGATTCTCTGGGAGACATTCCAAATAAGAAAATAAGCTCCTTCAACTGCTCCAAATGGCTGAACTTTTGATAGGAAATGGCACCTGTGTCTCATGCGGTATTGCAAAGAGTCTATCCTAGCCTAAGTGTGTCTTTCTGGCGACCCTAAGTGTGTCTTTCTGGCAACCCTAAGTGTGTCCTGTCCTGGCGACCGCTCAACCTACCTGCTTACCTACCCAAGAGTAGACTTCCTGTTATTCGCTTTTGCCTAAACCTGACTATCTACTACGAATATAAACTCACTGATTAAGCTGGGAAATCACGAAGCCATCAAACCCTCTGCATCTTGATGCCAGAGCAAATCGTACTCTGTTCAGAGTTCAGTGTACAAATATTGACATTTCAACCTGCTTCGATTCTTAACTTCAGTTTCAGTGTGGTATCAGTGCAGCTCCCATGTGGTTCCATGTATTCCCACGCAATTCCTTCTGTAGAATTTGGAATCCAGCCTGCATAGTGAGGTGACTGCTTGGATGCAGTCACTTTCATTCACGGTACAACTGTGCTTTAAAGCAACCGTTTCACTGACTGGCTCCATAGGGAATTTATTATATGGCCATCATTTGTTGCTTGCCTCCTCTTTGATGTCTTTGACGTACTTCGTTGAGGTTTGTGTTCGTTCTGTTGTAGTTGTTGACATGACCAGGACCCTAAGGAATAGGAAGTTTATGAAAACGCTCTTCAAAACATACATTTGTATATACATTTGGATCTACAAATGTATATGCAAGTACATATATACACATATACAAATTCATATACACTAGCATATACAAATTCGTATACAAATTCATATATATCGGGTTTTTCAATAAGAACGCTACAGAAGTTTTTTTTAAATAAAACAAAACCGGTTTTAGATATCAATGAAATTCTTTATTCCTGTGAAAGTACGTTCGATGCCATTATGTATGGAACTCGATTTCTTTTGCATGGCCACCACGGGCACGCTTGCAGAAGTCCAGACGCTGAACCCAATTTTCAACGGTTTTCAAGCATAAACCGGCCGATACTGCTGCAATTTCACGTTCGATATTCGTACGAAGATCATCAATCGTCGCTGGCTTGTTGGCATAGACTATAGACTTGACGTAGCCCCACAGGAAACAATCTAACGGCGTCAAATCGCACGACCGAGGCGGCCAATCGACTGGGCCATTTCGTGAGATAACACGTTCACCAAACTTGGTTTGCAGTAAATTGATTGTGGCATTCGCTGTGTGGCTTGTGGCGCCGTCCTGTTGGAACCACATGTCCTCCAAGTCCATATTATCCAATTGGGGCCAAAAATATTCGGTTATCATTGAACGGTAGCGATTCGCATTCACAGTAATGTGCCGGTCTTGATCATCACGGAAGAAGTACGGCCCAATGACGCCGCCGGCCCATAAACCGCACCAAACCGTAATTTTTTCGGGATGCAATGATGACTCATGGAGTACGTGTGGATTGCTGTCTAACCAATAATGCATATTTTGCTTATTGACGAAGCCATTCAGCCAGAAATGAGCCTTATCGCTGAAGATGATTTTCCGATGAAAATCCGAATCATTTTCAAGTTGTTGCTCAGCCCAATTCACGAACATACGACACTTATGGTGGTCAAGCGGCTTCAGTTCTTGCGTCAATTTGATCTTGTAAGGATCTAGACCAAGATCTCTTCGCAAAATTCGCCACAACGTCGTCACAGAGATGCCCAACGCTGGAGAACGACGTGTGAGAGACACATTTGGGCTTTCTTGAACTGAAGCCTCAGCGGCTGCAATATTCTCGACACTACCGGCACTTCTTTGTCTCACTGGCACGGGAACATTTTGTACTGTGCCTGTGGATTCAAATTTTTCCACTAGACGCTCAATTGTTGATCTGCTAGGACAATTATGACGACCATAAATTGGACGTAGCGCTCTTAAAGTTGAGGCGACTGACACCGAATTTCGGTAGTAAATTTTAATAATTTCGACTCGTTGTTGGCTCGTATATCTTTGCATAATGAAATGGCAAACCTTACTGAAGAGAAATGTCAAAAGAGCGGGAAAATATATGGCGTCGTTTGCTGTCACTATCGACTTACTTTTGTAGCGTTTCTTTTGAAAAACCCTTTACATATCGATATATGTATACAGATACTTACATACTCGTATACATATAAATGTATAGAAATATTCATACATATACATATACATAATTATACATATATTTACGTATCCATATATGTATACTCACATTGACTTCTCCATGTCATGACCCAAGCCTCCGCATTCAGTATAAGTCGATGCGTCCAGCGAGCCTTCTCCGTGTTGTCCCAGAGCTTCTGTCAGCCTGCAAGGCTTCTTCGAAGCTGTTCTTCTTTTACCTCGTAATCGCTGCTCACTTTATGCACTAGTAGGTCATGCCATGGTATCATGGTATAATGCCAAGGTATCATGTTATCATGCCATGGTATCATGGTATCATCATTATGAAAACCACCTCATCTGCACACCCTTACCGACCTCAGTCACTGCCTCCATGTATCGAGTATATTCACGTTCATGTCATTTGCCCATATCGGTGATCCGTAGATGATGATAGATTTCACCACTCCTGCCAGGAGGTGGCTTCGGTTCTGTGTTAGTCCTTTCGTATTTGGCATGATTCTATTGAGTGCAACTCTTTCGCACGCATATTCCAGATGCCCCCTGAAAGTCAGCTTGGCGTCCAACAGTACTCCTGAGTGCTTAATGTGAGGCTTCGTGCATATAACATGTGCGCCCATGTTGAATGAGGTGACCTCTTTCCCTGCTGGTAATTAAAACTGCTTCAGTATTTGCTCTGCAAGGGTAAGTTTTACCGAGGTCAACTATTCTCGTATGATATTTTACAATTTCTACAGCTTCCTCGATATGTTTTGCTGCAATTACGACAGCTATGTCGTCAACGAAATCCACAATGGTAGCCTCTTTCGAAACTCATAAGCGTAGAGCATGGTCATCATAATTTTCCAAAGCAGCTGTTGAAATTGTTTGCTTGTAATATAAGCTAAATATAATAGTCTGGCAACATCCGTCTTAAAATAAATGATCACATTTTTCTCTTCTTACTTCTTATTTCTTACTTTTGTAACATTTCTGTATCATAATTTAGTTCTGAATAAAAACTTTAACTTCGAACATAACTAAAATCCCAACAGCAGCGATCCCAGTACTGAGCCACAGGAAAGTGTCCGTCCCTGCTTGTTATGTCGTATATTAGGACTTGACTAAGCCATTATCAGTTGCAAAATATATCGTGAAATTTTCCTATTTGTCAGTGCTTTCAGGATGTATGTCAAACTAGCCGAGTTAAAGTCATTTTTAACTCCTAGGGCTACTAGTAGGCAACACTTCTTGGCTCCGTATCTCCAGCGTTTGCCCTCTAGGAGTGACGGGGCTGTTTGGACAACTTGCATAATCGCATCTATTGTGGAGTATGCTTTTCTGAATCCATATTGATGGGTCCACCCCACCCCACCTGTCATCTCTATTGCTTACTCTAGTCTTGAGTATGCCAACCTCTCGAAGAGTGTTCCCGCAGTATCTAACATGCATAGTGGCCGGTAAGCAGAGTGGTCATGTTTTTATTTGTTGCTTGAGCCTCTGTGTCTTCCATGCTTCTGGAAACGTGCCCTCCCTTATGAATGAATCGATGAATAGATATGTGTATATAAATGTTTTTTTTTTTTTTTTTTAACGAGGAGTAAAAGCGTCTAAAGCCGGAGTCAGTGTGAGACTCTAACCCACTAAATATCTCCTCAAACGTACGGGTGGATCCCCCCGGAGCCCACCGTCAGGTATTCCGTCGGGAGGCCGTCAGAGCATAATTGCTCAACCGTCAGTCGTTGGTCTTAGTCAACCATCCGTCCTTGTTGCAGAGGATTCGCTACTGTTCACGATCGCATCGCGCACGCTTGCGCGGTCAGCGTTTCTCCCTCGCTCAATGCGGCGAAGCTCAATCATGATCTTCGCCGCTGCATCTTGAAAGGCTCGCCATTTGGATGGTGTCTCACTAATGTGTGCTACAATGTTATCCACGGTTGGAACCTCTCCAAAGGCTTCCGTCACCTCAGCTCGTACGTGGCAAAAACGGGGACAGTGCATTAGGACATGCCGCGCGTCTTCGATTTCGTGTGGACAATTGGGACAAAACGGGTCCTCCTCATACTTGAAGCGGTGGAGGTATTGCTTGAAGCAGCCATGTCCGCTAAGCAACTGGGTGGTGTAAAAGTCCACCTCTCCATGTTTGCGAATTATCCAGGCGGTGATATTTGGGATCATGGCGAATGTCCATCTTCCCTTATCGACTCTCTCCCAGCGTCGCTGCCAGATCATGATGCTCCGATGACGTGCATCCACCTTAGATGCATGTGCGCCTGCAGTAAACGTGCGTTGGCATTCGGAGGTCAGGATGTCCACTGGTGGCATAGCAGCAATCACTAGGATAGCATCATCCGAAACCGTGCGGAATGCACTAGCCACTCTCAATGCACTGCAGCGATACGTTGCCCGGATGCCAGCGAAATATGACGCCTTCTCCGTCGCGTCTGCCCATACTGGTGCAGCATACAGCAGTATGGAGCTCGTGACCCTTGCTAGAAGTTTCCTTCTGCTGTAGCGTGGTCCTCCGATGTTTGACATGATGCGTGAGAGCGCGCCGTTTACCTTAGCGGCCTTTTCACTGACCGCTAGCAGATGCTCCTTGAAAGACATCCGTGCATCAATAAGCACGCCGAGATACCGCAGATATGGCCGTGATACTATCTCGTGGTGACCAACCATGAACGAGAAAGTCTCCAGTTTTTTCCGTGTGGTCAGGAGGACCGTCTCCGTTTTTTGCGCTGCCAATTCAAGGTCTGCACACTCCAGCCACCTCGTGACTTTTGACACCGCATCGCTACACCGCATCTCTAGTGTGACAATATCCTTCGCCACTACCACCAGTGCGACGTCATCTGCATAGCCAACCATCGTCGTATCGTTTGGGAGATCCATCGTCAGAACGCCATTATACATCACATTCCACAATGTTGGTCCTAACACCGAGCCTTGTGGGACGCCACGGGAGACCTTGTGACGCTTTACACCGTCATCAGTGTCGTAGAGAAGCACTCTGCCCTCGAAGTAGTCCTCAATAATTCGCTGCAAGTAGCACGGTATATTGAAGTCACTCAGCGCCTGCAGTATTAGATACCAGCTCGCCGAATTGAACGCATTTTTGACATCAAGTGTTACCACTGCGCAGTATTTCTTGTCGCCACCTTTCCACCTTTCTCCGCTCGTCGCATCACGTGCAATGTTCATTACCATCTGAATCGCGTGAACAGTAGACTTGCCCTGGCGGAATCCGAATTGCCGCGGGGATAAGCCCCTAGGTCCCTCGAGCGTTTCGTGCAGTCGCTGAACAATGATGCTCTCCAACACTTTACCCAGGGAGTCGAGCATACATAGTGGGCGATACGCGGATGGCTGGTCAGGCTGCTTTCCAGCTTTCAGTAGCAGCACCAGTCTCTGTTGTTTCCAGACCTCAGGAAATATGCCTTCATTGAGGCATGCGGTGTACATTCTCGCAAATGTGTCGGGATCCGCCCTTATGGCTGACTTCATCGCAACGTTGGGAATACCATCCAACCCAGGAGTCGTGCTGTCGGACACTTTCCGAAGCGTCAACAGCACTTCGTCCACTGTCACCGCAGGGATGACTTCTGTTTCAATAGAAGGGTGATAGTGGTGGACCCGTTCCCCCTGTGGGGGAAAGAGTGTTGTTACCACGTTGCGCATGATCGCGGCATCGGTGGGTTGCGGTGCTCTCGGTCCTTTGACTCTGCTCATCACCACCTTATACGCTTTACCCCAGGGATCGATATCCGCGCTATCCCTCAGTTCCTTGAAACAGGCCTCCTTGCTGCTGCGGATGGCTTTCTTGAGCTGCTGCCGGCAATCTTTGTAGGCGGCCCATAGTGGTTGCCATATAAGGTGGGACCGGGGCCGTGCGCGCTGCGCCTTTCTGCGCGCACTCTTACAGCGTCTTCTGAGCTCAGCGATTTCCTCAGTCCACCAGTAAACCGGCTTCCTGGATGGCACGCTCGTCCTTCTCGGCATGGCGGCGTCGCATGCAGCGCTTAGCCGGCGTCTAATGTCCGTGACCATGTTTGTGGCTCCATCATCCGAGGTCTCTCCCTCACCCCACACCAGTTGAAAGACTTCAGCATCAAATGCGTGTTGTCTCCAACCTTTTGTTTGTACTTTAATTACTCGGGACGGCTGCATGTTGTGCCTCAGCTCGATTACGATAGCTCTGTGTCGCTGTGAGTGTGGAAATCCCCAATGCTCCATGTGGCAGTGCGCGCGATCGAGTTGTGAGCGAAGGTAAGATCCACCGCAGACCGTTTCGCCCCTGCCTCAAATGTATGTTGCCCATTGTTTAGGAGTTCAACATCCAACGTGGCAAGACACTCTATCAGCATTCTGCCCCTGCGGTTTGTGCTCCTGCTGCCCCATGTTGTTGACCAAGCATTAAAGTCTCCCGCGATAAGTGCTGGAGTTTTACCTCTCGCTTCTGCGACCAGTTTCGTCAGCATTCGTTTAAAAAGCGCTATGTCCATACTCGGCGGAGCGTAACACGAGAAAAAATATATTCCGTCGAGCTTTATCCAGGTGAAACCAGAGTTGGGTGCATTCGGTTTGTTTTGGTGCATCCTACTTCCGAGCGTCCATAACGCCGCTTTGCTGCTCGCGTCCGGTGTCCAGTGACATCCTCTCGTTGTGGTGCTGTTCGCTTATGATGGCAAGGTCGAACTGCCCCTCGTAAACGGTTTGCCGCAACACAGTGGTTAAGATTGAGTTGTACGATTTTCATCGCCCACCTCTCTGCACCGCCTTTTGACGTGCCATACAGCGGGAGCTGCCAGCTGCGTGACCTCCTTTGCATAGCGCACATTTTTCTTTATTGATGCACGCCGCCGCTAGGTGTCCTTCTTCACCACATTTTCTACATTGGTTGCTGCGGTCTACCGTCTCCTTGCAATTACGTGCTAGGTGGTTGTAGCCCCAGCATTTGAAGCATCTTGAGGGAGAAATGCTCTCGCGTACTCGGCACAAGACCCAGCCGATGCGTATCCGCTGCACCTTCAGCACCTTTGCTTCATCGTCGTCCGACAGGCAGACGTAGGCTGTCTGCGTACCATGGTGGCTCTTTCGCAAACTGCGAACTGAAGTCTCGTCCGGACGTTTTATGTCGCACTGCTTATGCAATGCGTCGCACACTTCCGATACTGTTGTGACCTCATCGAGATCCCTTAGCTGAACCGTTATAGAGCGAGTCTTCGCCATGACTTTAGCCTTCTCGCCCAAGATGCCCACCACTGCAACTTGGTACATCGCGGCGCTACTTTCCGGGGTTCGCTTCAGTTCAAGCAGCAGCTCGTTATTTGCTGTGCGCCGCACCGCCTTCACGTTTTCACCGAGTTCCTTCAGCGCACCATTCCCCTTAATGGTCCGAAGGATCTCCGCATACGTTTGTCCGGACGTAGCTGTGATTATCAGCGCGTCCGTTCTTGGTCGGAACCTCTGCTTCTTGTGTTGAACTTTTGTCCATTCCTGTTCCTTGTTTGGTTGCGCATGTGTGTCCTCCCTTTGTTTGGCCGCGGAGATTTCTCGCCCCTTTTTCTCCGTGACTTCGGGGTGGTGCCGGTTGGTGACCTTTTTCCCAACTGGTGTAGCTACCCGCTTCGTTGGGGGCGTCTCTAGATCAGTGTGTTTTTTTTCCGCTTCTGATCTGCTCCTGGTACAAAATACGGCGATGTTTGGGACGAGTTGTGCCTTCTTATGATTTGTTTGGCAGCTTCATCCTTCGCTTCTATTGCTGAGAGCTCATAAAGCGCCCTGATGCTCTCAATCGCGTCCCGCATTGGTTGATGAATTGTGCGCCTCTTTCCATCTTCCAGCATTTCACCTAGTAACGCGATTTGTTCCCCAAGTTTCCAAAAAGATGTGTTTTTTGGAACTGAGGGATCACTCCTTGCTACAGGTGTAGGCATTCGGATGTTGCTACTATCATCTGGTTGCCTGGGTGGCATGCTGCGCGTGGGGTCCTTAGGAGACCTGGCAAGAACCGCGCTCTTTTTGAAAGGGTCCGTGCGCACGCCAATGCACTCCCCTGTAGTGTTGGGAACCTCGTTCCCCGCCGGAGTTATAAGAGGACTGGTCTCTGAGGTTGTTGTGTTTGAGTTTTTTTGATTCGACATAGTAGATCCCACGAGTGGCGGAGATAGGGTGGTCCATCTGTACAGAGATCCGCTATATACAGATAAGGCTAGATAATCCGGAGGACGCCAGGTATCCGGATACTCCGTTAGTGGCTGAGCTATTTTTAAGACTGGGCCCTCAGTCAGGTTGATTCTCGGCACGGGTCGTATAACACCTTAATCCGGCCCAGGGGGTTGTTTGATACTTATTTAAGGGGCGGCACCAGCTCGCCCTGTCACAGTAATTTCATTAGGCTTTTGTGGCCTTTTATGCCACGCCTTCCATTCCTGCCGCTAATGGTCGGGGACTGCTTATTTTATATTCGCAGCTGGCCTACATGTCTGTAGACCGTTCAGCTATCCGCCACCTGCTGACCCCCATAGTAGCCTAAAGCTCGGCCTTATGAATATATGTGTATATGTGTATATATGTATTTGTGTATATTCATAATCTTATTCATATCATATTGATATTCCTGTTCATATTCATGTTAATGTTAATGTTAATGTTCATATTCATGTTCATGTTCATGTTCATGTTCATGTTCATATTCATATTCATAGTCATATTCATAGTCATATTCAGGTTCATATTCATAGTCATATTCAGGTTCATATTCATGTTCATATTCATGTTCATGTTCATGTCAATATTAATATTCATATTAGTGTCCATGTTCCTATTCCTGAATATTCTCATGTTCATGTTCAGGTTCATGTACACATTCATATTCATATTTATGTTCATGTTCAGATTCATGTTCATGTTCATGTTCATGTTCATCTTCATGTTCATATTCATATTCATATTCGTTTTCATGTTCAGATTCATATTCCTATCCTTATTTATGTTCACATTTATAATCAGATTCGAATTTATTTTCATATTCATCTTGATGTTCATGTTCATATTCATGTTCGTGTCATATTCCAGTTCATATTCATGTTCATATTCGTATTCCTGTTCATAATTATAGTTATGTTCATATTTATATTCATATTTGTATTCGGCTTCATATTAATATTCAGATTCGTATTCATATTCATGCTCATATTCATATTTATTTTCACATTCATATTAATTTTTATGTTCATATTCATGTTTATATTCACATTCATATTCATGTTCATGCTTATATTCATATTTATGTTCATATTTATTTTTAAATTCATATACATATACATATTTATGCTCATATTAATATTTATGTTCCTGTTCATATTAATATTTATGTTCCTATTCATATTCATATTCATATATATATATATATATATATATATATATATATATATATATATATATATATATATATATATATATATATTGTTGTTAATGTTCATATTCATATCTATGCACATCTTCATATTCATGTTTATGTTCATATATTCGTATTCCTGTTCATAATCATAGTTATGTTCATATTTATATTCATGTTTGTATTCGGATTCATATTCATATTCGTTTTCATGTTCAGATTCATATTCCTATCCTTATTTATGTTCACGTTTATAATCAGATTCAGATTCGTATTCATATTTATGTTTATATTCATATTCATACTTATATTCATATTTATATTAATGTCCATGTTCATATTCATATTTATGTGCATCTTCATATTCATGGTCATGTTCATGTTCATATTCATGGTCATGTTCATGTTCATGTTCATGCTCATGTTCATGTTCATGTTCCTGTTCATATTCCTGTTTATGTTCATATTTATAATCATATTTATGTTCATATTTATATTCATGTTTATATTCGCATTCATAGTCATATTCATGTTCATATACACATTCGTATTAATGTTTAGATTCATATTCATGTTTTATGGTCATATTCATATTCATACATAATCAAATGCATATTTTATTGAATGCTTCTGAATAACAGAGAATTCTTATTTGATTTGACATTTTATAAGAACTTACAAACAAGAGCAACAACAACGACAGAGAGAAAGAAAAAGTCCAGAGACAAACTGGCACTCACCCCCAGGACTCACCCCCAGCACTCAACCCCAGCACTCACACTGCCATCACCTCCATCACTTTCACCATGGCTTGTATGAAGTGTGCCAGCATTAGTGCCAAGTTTGCTGTAATAAGTCCTTATTCTTCTAAGGAAAGTGGGCGTATCTGCAGATCCAACAGTGAGCTCTGATGAGGCGTCATACCAGCGAACGACGGCCAGCTTAGGAGTTTCAGTTCTGCCTTCCAGTTGCCTCCGCGGGGGCTCGTCTCTCCATTCCTCCTTTGCACGGATGCAGGCCTATCAATTTTTCCTTTTAAGTTGACAGTTGCTGGGTTCGTATTGTTGGTGGTATTGGTGGTGGTGGTGTTGTTGTTGGAAACATTTCGTCTTGTAACACACTCCCCGCCTCCTTCTAGAATCGACGGCCAAATTCGTATGTTCGCTTTATTGAGATGACAACGCAACGTGCCTCGAAGCACACCCACTGGCACGCGCTTGATGAGTAAGCTGCTTATCAGCTGGGTCTGTGTGGCTGGGGGGCTGCTCCTTCGTTTGGGGGAGCAGCTGGTGACGCTTTGTGGAAATCGCCATATCTGCTCCTTTCGCTTCTGTGAGTCTTTGTGGAAATTTTGTGTCTCGTCATAGTTCCTTAATTTTTTGTGTTTTGTTGTTGTCTTCTTTGACCTTTTTGTGGGATCCTTTGTTTACAGCGTTTACATTTCCTTCACAACTTTCAGTCCATTATCTCACGTTGGCAACTACCACCACCACCACCACCACAACAACAACAGCAGCAACAAGAGCAACAACCATAACAACAACAACGACAACAGCAACAATGGTAACTACTGCAAATATAAGCTCCGCAAACATGTTTCCATTACTTCTTCGGTTTTTGTTTTGTTGTCCTTACCGCCGCCTCCTAGTGCCGAAGCGTCGCGTCTGCTGTGGCCATAATAGTGGTGCATTAATTTCATCGCTGCTGTTCTCGGTGCCCAGTTCCCAGGGATTATTTGGCTTTTCCGCACAATTTTACCATTTCACACACTCGCCTGAAAAGGTCCTTTTTCATATTGTTGGAGAATTTTTAAAATACTTTTGGCGCTTCATGCTCGGCATGCGAATTTGTTGGCTGCTTTTGGTCCGTCGCTTGGTTCCTGTCTCGTCCCGGCAAAAACACATTTCCCGCTGACGTTCGGTTGGTGTGGCCAATCTGCGGCAAGGCTCAAAGCGAATTTCCTTGTCTCTTTTCATATTGTATTATGACAATTTTAATGTCCTTACATTTATGGGGCTTTGTGATCCTATTTCGAGTTCTTTGTACGCAAACAGATTCTGTAATTTCACTGACACAAACGTTGGCCCGTAGCAGCATTTATGCACAATCCTTCTGAAACAATGGTCGTGTGGGGAGTTACAATGCGATATGTTCGGGAGGTTGGGCAAGTTGGGAAGATTGGAGTTCGCATTATAATAGTTACTTAAACAAGCATCTCCGCCAGCAATCATTCTAATTCTGTTCTCTCATTTTTATTTACAGCAAATCTCATTGGCATCGACACCATTCACCACCAGACCCTGTCCGGTCAGGAGATCGACCAGATGAACGAACACCAGCTCGACAAGGTGGCGACCAATGTGAGCGTCTTCTATCGCGTCACGCCTCGCCACAAACTGGCCATCGTCAAGTCGCTGCAGCGCACCGGCAACATTGTGGGCATGACTGGCGACGGCGTCAATGATGGTGTCGCCTTGAAGCGGGCCGACATAGGCATAGCAATGGGCAAGAATGGCACCGATGTCTGCAAGGAGGCGGCCGACATGATACTGGTCAACGATGATTTCCACACGATTATGTAAGTGCCGGTGAAGAAGGGTTGGGCGGGACGCCAAGGTGTCGTCTGCATAACAGTTCTATCACTAAATATTCGTTGAAGGGTGTTGTAAGGCGACATTGAACCAAAGGAAAATAGTCTCTAGATTTTTGCGAGGTGCTTCAGGAGCTCGGAAAAGTTATTGACCGTAAACTCTGGCTGGAATTCGTATGAAGTATGAGAGAATGCGGAAATTTTCAAGGGAACTTCCGTAGATATCCTCCCAAGGATTCAATATATATATATATATATATATATATATATATATATATATATATATATATATATATATATACGAGTATATATATATATACGAGTATATTCCTTTTCAAAATTTTTCCGAGGATGTAATGATCTCGGAGGAATTCGTACCATGAGGAATTCGTACCATGTCTTGTTTGATGTATACGAGTATAGTATTAGCGAATGGGAAGATGTTTGAGGAAGCTTTCCGCGAATATCCTCCCGATTTAACATTTCTTTCTCCAGACTTTTGCGACGTGCTTCATGAGGTCGGAACATTTTGTTGGATATTCTGCCTGGAATTATAATATATGGGAAGGAGAATATTTTCCTATCGCAATCCTGTTTAAACCAGACCCAGAATATTCGAGAAAAGTTCCTTTGATATTTTTTTTCCAGGATAGCACGATCTCAGGGGAATATCTCTTATTCAAGTCAATATTTCTTCCTGTTTAAATGATGCAATTCATATCCAAGGCAGATTATTCAATATGAAATTTCTTTGAAATTTCTTCCTGAGCTATGAGCGGGGGTATGGGATAATTTTCGAGGGAACTTTCCGTGGATGATCTCATTTTAATCCCCTTTTAATCTGAACAATCGGATTTGAATCCCGCTCAATTTTGTAGAAGAATATTCAACAAAAGTTCTGCTGATAATTTCTGTACGGCGCCATGAGTTGAGCTCTCAGGTTAGGTTAGGTTAGACTGCCTGATCGAATAGGCCACACATAGATCTGTTAGGTCCTTAGCGATACCAGTTGAGTGTCTCGTTAGAAGTCACCTATCATCGAATAGGGAGACGTGGGTCATTTCCGAGGTTGTAGACCTTCAAACCAGGGAGCCCGCAGCTCTCAAGGGAGAGAGAATTTTTTACGATGTAAGTTTGTAGAGGAAAACTTTGGGATATTCACGGTAGTACCGTCTCACAAAATCTTTGGAGAAACTTAATGATCTCTGACGACTTTCTCCCTGAGTTAAAGTGAAAGAGCATTTTTTATGATGTCAGTTTGTAGGGAAAACTCGAAAGTATTCCTGTTAGTGTTGTCCAACAAAATTCATCTGTAAATTTGAATGGTCTCTGAAGAGATCACCTGAAAATGTTATTGATATCTCATAAGATCACCTGAAAACTTTAAGATCTCTGAAGAAATCAACTGAAAATTTTAATGGTCTCTCAAGAGATCATTTGAGAACTTTAATGATCTCTCAAGAGATCACCTAAAAATGTTATTAATATCTCATGAGATCACCCGAAAATTTTATTGGACTTTCAAGAGATCACCTGAGAATTTTAATGATCTCTCAACAGATCACCTGAGCATTTTAATGATCTCTGAAGACGTTCTCTTTAAGCTCAAGGGAAACACCATTTTTCATGGTGTCAGCTTAGAAGAAAATGCGGGAGTATTCACGTTAGTGTCGTCTAACAAAACACATCTGTAAATTTGAATGATCTCTCAAAAGATCACCTAAAAATTTTAATGGTCTCTCAAGAGATCATTTGAGAACTTTAATGATCTCTCAAGTGATGACCGGAAAATGTTAATGATGTCTCATGAGATCACCTGAAAATTTTCATGATATCTCAAGAGATCACCGGAACATTTTCATCTTCTCTCAAGAGATCACCTGAATGATTTAATGATCTCTCAACAGATCGCCTGAGCATTTAATGACATATGCAGACTTTCTCCGTGAGCTCAAGGGAATCAGAATTGTTCATGGTGTCAGTTTGTAGGGAAAAACCAGGGAGTGTTCACGTGAATGTCGTCGTAACGAAAGTCACCCGAGAATTTTAATGATCTCTCAAGATTTCACCCGAGCATTTAAATGATCTCTCCAGATTTGCTCCGTGAGCTAAAGGGAAAGAGAATTCTTTGCCATGAATGCTGGTATGGGAACACCCTCGTATATTCTTGTAACGACCCCCGCTTAAGAATGATTTTGGGTTACCTTTAACTTTTTTGTGTCTCTTTTTACCTGCTCTTCTTTCTCTTCTCTCTTAAAATTATTTTATTTAATATATTTCTTGTTTCGTTTTGCTTCCAGTGCGGCCATTGAGGAGGGCAAATCGATTTTCTACAACATACGCAACTTTGTCCGCTTCCAGCTGAGCACCTCGATTGCCGCTCTCTCGCTGATCGCTCTCGCCACCCTGATGGGCATAGCCAATCCGCTGAACGCCATGCAGATACTCTGGATCAACATCATTATGGACGGGCCGCCGGCGCAGTCGTTGGGCGTGGAGCCTGTCGATCACGATGTCCTGAAGCAGAAGCCGCGCAACGTCAAACAGCCGATGATCACGAAGGCGGTGATCGTGAACGTTTTGCTCAGCGCCAGCATCATTGTGCTCGGCACGCTCTGGGTGTTTCAGCGCGAAATGGCGGACGGGACGCTCGGCAAGACGAAGCGGGACACCACGATGACATTTACATGTTTTGTCTTCTTCGATATGTTCAATGCGCTGTCGTGTCGCTCGCAGACGAAGAGCGTCTTCAAGATCGGTCTGACCACAAACAAAATGTTTCTGCTCGCTGTCGGCTTCTCCATCATCGGTCAAATGTTGGTCATCTACTTTCCGCCGCTGCAGAGTGTATTCCAAACGGAGGCACTCTCCGCCTACGATATACTGTTCCTGATTTCGCTCACCTCCTCCGTGCTGATCGTAGCCGAGATCAAGAAGTGGTTCGAGCGCATTATGGAGCGTAAGATGTACAACACGCGCTCCGAGTTGGATTTCGTATGACAAAACGCAAGCGCTGGAAGATTGTTGAATGAAAAAACTGATTAAAGCTTAGCAAAGAAACAAAAAGCAAAAACAAAATATGAAAATTAAGGAGAGGAGAGCAAAGCATATGCAAATATGAATATAGAATAGGAGCGAGCGGGAGAGCGTAACTGAGAGAGTTTATTTTACTATTTTGAACGCATTAAAACGGTTAAGTTAGTTAGCAAAACAAAAACAAAAAACCAAAATACAACAAAGAGAAACAAGAGAACAAGGCGGGAGTATAAAAAAAGAGAACAAGAACCAAAAACAAATTGACGAGCGATCAGAGCAAAGCAGAACAACTGAGTGAAGCGATGCAGTGGCACAGACCAAAAGACGTGCAGGCAGAGAGATGAACACCAGAGCAAGTCCGCATCCAAAGAGCAAATGTGAGCAAGCGTTGACATTTTCTCTCTTTCTGTTTAAGTCATGGCAAAATAAGGTAGAAGGTAGAACCAGAGATGAGGTGATCTGAGATGGGAAATAGACGTATGATTCACGGTCTGTAAGTGTGTCTACTCGTGCAACGACACCCACTTGAGTCCTACAGACTCCCAAAATCTTTACATAAATATTTCTATGTATTTCATTAATTGCTCGTGCCCGATTTCGGCGGTCTCTGGAATGTAGCTACGAAAGAATATATAATTTCTGTAGAATGACAATTTCTGTCAAATAATTTCCATGTTGTGACGTCACAAAAGCCCAAAAAGAACGTAGTTCGCGTATTCTATCATTCCAATACAAGATGAAAGCTCCAAGTGACTCATATATATATAAACATATCAAAGCTTCTACCGCAAAATATTTGATTCCAGCACCCATAAAAGCAGTTAACATGTTTCTGACCACCCCGAGGTCCCAATTTATTGTTCGCGGAGCTTTCTTCGAGCTCTTTTTGTTCACACCGGAAGTGACTCTCAAAGAGAGCATGCTACAACAACACCTGATCAATAAAGGTTAGGCCACAGCACATAAAAGGCATGCGGCGAATATGTGCTTTTAGAGCTGTTGCACACCATAGAAAGCCCTTGCAGAAAGCACCAATTGTCCAAGTTTAGTCACATCACAAAAGTACTCAACTTTCAGGTATGCCGATACCTCTCTGCTTCGGGCCTGCTTTTTCATGACAGCTCTTCTCAAACCAAACTGACACTTGAACGCCACTTACTGATGCGTGCATGCTTTTGTGTGTTTCAGTCTTCCTTTAGAAATTGGTGATAGCCTCTACCTGCTTTTATTTTGCCATGCTTTTGTTCAATTCGCTTCGATTGCGTTGTGGTCCTTGCTTTATTTTTGCGATATGAAAGAGAACTATATAGAAAAAATAATATTTTGGTATAATTGAAAGTAATTTAATTTAAGTAGAAAATTTTAGTGTTTTTTTTATTTTTGGTTTTTATTCTTAAATTATCTCAATTAAATTATTTTAATTAAATTATTATTTAATTGGTAAATAATTATAATTGTAATCTTATTCTTTCTTTATTTAATTTCATATATTTTAATGAATTCACTGTTTTGTTTTTATTTCACTTGTGGCGGAGTGCGTATTTTTGGTTGGCTTTGACGCCTTCCGCAGACAGAGCAGTCCGTTCAATTTGTATGCCTCCGCCATGGGAAGTCACAAAGTTTGCTGAATTTGCAATGTTTATTTTTTAATTTTAGTGCTTAAGTTTATAAAAATTTAATTTTATTTTTAAAATTTTAAGTTGAATTTGTAAAATTTAAATTTTAATTTAAATGTGTAATTTTGATTTTGTTTTTAATGTCATCAAATGTCGAATCCAAGCGAAACATTTGCTCGAACACGGACAATTGTACTGCAATTTCTGTAATTTTGATTGTAAACATAAATTTAAGATTAATTTTAGCTCTAATTTCACTATAATTGTATTTTATGCATATAATCACACCCGGCGAATCGCACTGCAGTGAATATGGGTGGGCAGCTGAAGTCGCCGAAGAAAAGAAAGAACAGTTCCAAAAAGATGAAGAAACTGATGAGGAAGCAGGATTGGAGGGGGAGAAGAATTGGAGGAAGAAGAATAATTGGAGGAAGAAGAATAATTGGAGGAAGAAGAAGAATTAGAAGAAGAATTGAAAGAAGAATTTGTAATAGCATTTAACGTCTCCTCAGAGTGTGTGTGTAGTCAGTTAGTGATAAGACTTGCAGGTATACCATGCCGAACTAGGATTCTCAGTCAGTCAGTCAATTAAGATTAGAATTATCGCATGGATGTTCAGGTTCCGCCACAGAGGTTTAGAAATCCACCACAGAGGGTTAGAAAATCACCGCAGAGGGCTAGAAATGTACCACAGAGGATAATAAATCCACCACAAAGGGTTAGAAAACCACCACAGAGGGTTATAAATGTACCACAGAGGATAATAAATCCACCACAAATGGTTACAAAACCACCACAGAGGGTTAGAAATGTACCACAGAGGTCAGAAATCCACCACAGAGGTCAAAAATCCACCACAGAGGTGAGAAATCCACCCTTGAGGGTTAGATATGTACCACGGAAGATTAGAAATGCACCACAAGGGTTAGAAATCCATCACAAGAGGTTAGAAAACCACCACAGATGGTTAGAAATATACCACACAGGATTAGAAATCCATCTCAGAGGTCAGAAATCCACCACCGAAGCTTAGAAATGCACCACATATGGTTAGAAATCCATCACAAAGGCTATAAATGCACCACGGAAGATTAGAAATGCACCACAAGGGTTAGAAATGCACCACCGAGGGTTAGAAATGCACCACCGAGGGTTAGAAATGTACCACAGAGGATTAGAAATCTACCACAAAGGCTATAAATCTACCACTGAGGGTTAGAAATTCTCCACTGCGGGTTAGAAACCTACCACAGAGGGTTAGAAATGCACCACGAAAGATTAGAAATGCACCACAAAAGTTATAAATCCACCACACAGGCTATAAATCCACCACTGAGGGTTAGAAATCAACCACTGAGGGTAAAAATGCACCACAGAGGGTTAGAAATGCACCTTGGAGGATTAGAAATGTACCACAAGGGTTAGAAATGCACCACAAGGGTTAGAAATGCACCACATATGGTTAGAAATCCATCACAAAGGCTATAAATGCACCACGGAAGATTAGAAATGCACCACAAGGGTTAGAAATCTACCACAAAGGGTTAGAAATGTACCACTGAGGGATAGAAATGCTCCACAGCGGGTTAGAAATGCACCACAGCGGGTTAGAAATCCACCACAGAGTTAGAATACCACCATAGAAGATTAGAAATCCACCACACGAATTTAGAATTCTACTATACATTCTGAGGATTACTCCACAGATGATTAAGATAAATTTGCAGGGTTCGGTGTGCCGAGTTAAGATTTCAAGCAACTCAAAATTCTATTACAGAAATTTACTCTTAGGATTCCTCCACTGATAGTTGTGGTTCCTCCTTAAATTTCATCACGCTTTTTACAGTTTCTTCCTGGATTCCACCACCGAAGACTATGATTTCTATACACCGGATTACGGTTCCTCCACAGACGGTTAACAGTGTGTCAAATGTGTTAAAGTTCCTCCTCAGAGGGTTGGAATTGGTCCACAAAGGATTGATATTCCACCGCAAAGGGCAAGATATCCACCACAGAGGGTTAAGATTGCACCCCACTGGAGGGTTTCACAATTTGTTACGGCCTCCCAGTTTCTTCGGGTTATCCAGTTTGTAAGGATGCCTGTGTATAATGAGATTTTGTCACAGTTTTTCAGAATTTGTTGGGTTGTTGTATGTTGTGCTCTGTTGTTGGGTGTTACAGATTGCGGGGGAGTTTTCATAGAGGATTAAGAAAGGATTAAGATTCCACCACAGAGTGTTTGAATGTCACAATTTGTTAGGGTTTCATAGATTCCTGGGGAACTTTTAGAGAGGATTGAGATTCCACCATAGAGAGGTTTCACAATTTGTTGAGGTTTCATAGTTTACTAACGTTCCCCAGTTTGTTAGAGTGTCCTGCATAGAGGTTAGAAATTCCACCACAGAAGCTTAAGAGATCCACCACAGAAGCTTAAGAGATCCACCACAGAAGCTTAAGAGATCCACCACAGAGGATTAAGATTCCAAAATTTGTTAAGGCTTCACAGTTTATTCAGGTTTCCCGGTTTGTAAGGATGCCTGTGTAGATTAAGATTTCATCACAGAGTGTTTCACAATTTGTTAGGGTTTTACAAATTTCTGGGGAGTTTTCTTAAAGGATTAAAAAAGGGTTAAGATTCCACCACACAGGGCTAAGATTACAAAACAGATGGTAAAGAGATCCACCAGAGGGGGGGGGGGGGGGCTAAGATTACATCACAGGTGGTTAAGAGTCCTCCACAAAGTGTTTGGATGTCACAATTTGTTAGGGTTTTCCAGATTGGTGGGGAGTTTTTATAGAGAATTGAGATTCTACAACAGAAGGTTAGGAGATCCATGAAGAGAGCGTTAAGATTCCACCACATAGGGTTAAGATTTCGCAATTTGTTGAGGTTTCACAATTTGTAAGGGGGTTTTCAGTTTGCTTACCTCTCACACTTTGTTAGGTTGTCTGCATGGAGGGTAGAAATTCCACCACAGAAGCTTAAGAGATCCACCACAGAGGATTAAGAGATCCACCACAGAAGCTTAAGAGATCCACCACAGAAGCTTAAAAAGAGATCCACCACAGAAGCTTAAGAGATCCACCACAGAAGCTTAAGAGATCCACCACAGAAGCTTAAGAGATCCAGCACAGAAGGTTAAGAGATCCGCCACAGAAGCTTAAGAGATCCACCACAGAAGCTTAAGAGATCCACCACAGAAGCTTAAGAGATCCACCACAGAAGCTTAAGAGATCCACCACAGAAGCTTTATTGATCCACCACAGAAGCTTAAGAGATCCACCACAGCATGTTTAGATTTCACAATTTGTCAGCGTGTCCCCATCGAGTGTTAGCACTTTTCCATAGAACGGAGCGTTGAGGTACCACCTTAGGTGGATTGGGATTCCACCACAGAGACTCTGGGCCAATTCATATAAGTATAGGGTTCGATTAGTCTATATAAAGTAAGGATTTCATTGCAATAGCAATTGACCGGAGTCACCAGCTTCTCTCGTGAGTTTGTTGTTGCATTCTTTCACAGGACCTTCTTTTTCTCATTACTCGGTGTTAGTACAGTTCCCAATGTGGAGGGGTGGGCGGGTTCTGAGCTTTACGATTATTTTAATTACGTACCAGCATTTCCGTGTACTGCTTTTAGGCGCCGAGTGACTCTCAGTTTAATGAAATTGCAACTATGAGAGAGCCTTTTTGTGGGAGTAAAGTGGTGCTTCTTCAATAGAGAGGAAAGCTTTCTATTCTGATCAACCCATTGTGGGGCTAAGTTTTTTTTTTTTGTTCCTTTCCAAAGATGAGAATATTTTCTGCGAGAGTCACAGAGTGACGGGATGCTCTCTCAGCTCGAAATTCTTTTTAATATGGAGTGTTCCTCTTTCGGAGTAATTCTTAAGGAGTCACTTTGTTCTGCAATTGGCAGTCCTTCTTCGACTCTTTTGTGGTTTTTCTTGTCCTTAATATCTATGTAGCCAGTAAAGACGTTTCCATATGCGGTTGAAGTGGGCAGGCCTGAGACCCCCACTTATCTTCATTGCGTTGCGATTCCGCTTCAAGGTCGATATTCTTTTCTCTCAACAATTTGTTCATAAACGTTAAAAGTACCGGCAAACAAAGGAAAAATTATTAATTATACGCGTGTGTAAATTGTCCTAATTATATTTAAGCTTAAGTTATTTTAATGTGATATTATTTTAAGCGTTTAAGGGCGGAGTTTCGTTGTTAAATTTAGTCGGCGTTCATTCATTTTGTTTTATTCCTTTCTCTTTTGGGTTTTTGTTTCAATAAAAAAGGCTCGAAATGCATTTTCGTTTTATTTCACTGCTACAATTTTTTTTTCTAAGAATTTCTTTCATCATTTTTTATCTTTGTTTTTCGTTTTTTTTTTATATATTTAATTTTTCTTTTTTAGTTTTTTTCTTAGTGAAATTTTTTCAGATTTATTTTTTTATTTTCTATTTTTTTAGGGTTTTTTTCAGATTTTTTTTGTTTATTTTGAATTTTTTTCTGCGTATTTTTTGTGAAAATTTTTGATTTTGTTTTTTTTAGTGTTTTTTCAGATTATTTTGAAAATTTTTGTTAGTGTTTTTTTCGGATTTATTTTTTATTTTTGTGTTTTTTCTGATTTTTTTGTTATTTATTATGAATTTTTATCTGTGTATTTTTTGTGAATTTTTTTTATATTTTTATTTTGTTTTTAGTGTTTTTTCAGATACTTTTTTAAATTTTTTTTAGTGTTTTTTCAGATTTTTTTTGTTTATTTTGAATTTTTTTCTGCGTATTTTTTGTGAAAATTTTTGATTTTGTTTTTTAATGTTTTTTCAGATTATTTTGAAAATTTTTGTTTGTGTTTTTTTCGGATTTATTTTTTATTTTTGTGTTTTTTCTGATTTTTTTGTTATTTATTTTGAAAATTTTTTCTGTGTATTTTTTGTGAATTTTTTTTATATTTTTATTTTGTTTTTAGTGTTTTTTCAGATAATTTTTTAAATTTTTTTTAGTGTTTTTTCAGATTTTTTTTGTGTTTATTTTGAATTTTTTTCTGCATATTTTTTGTGAAAATTTTTGATTTTGTTTTTTTTTAGTGTTTTTTCAGATTATTTTGAAAATTTTTGTTAGTGTTTTTTTCGGATTTATTTTTAATTTTTGTGTTTTTTCTGATTTTTTTGTTATTTATTATGAATTTTTTTCTGTGTATTTTTTGTGAATTTTTTTTATATTTTTATTTTTTTTTAGTGTTTTTTCAGATTATTTTTTAAAATTTTTTTTGTGTTTTTTCAGATTTTTTTTTTTTGTTTATTTTGAATTTTTTTCTGCGTATTTTTTGTGAAAATTTTTGATTTTGTTTTTTTTTAGTGTTTTTTCAGATTATTTTGAAAATTTTTGTTAGTATTTTTTTCGGATTTATTTTTTATTTTTGTGTTTTTTCTGATTTTTTTGTTTATTATTTTGAATTTTATTCTGTGTATTTTTTGTGAATTTTTTTATATTTTTATTTTGTTTTTAGTATTTTTTCAGATTATTTTTTAAATTTTTTTTAGTGTTTTTTCAGATTTTTTTTTTTGATTATTTTGAATTTTTTTCTGCGTATTTTTTGTGAAAATTTTTGATTTTGTTTTTTTAAGTGTTTTTTCAGATTATTTTGAAAATTTTTGTTAGTGTTTTTTTCGGATTTATTTTTTATTTTTGTGTTTTTTTTTGATTTTTTGTTATTTATTATGAATTTTTTTCTGTGTATTTTTTGTGAATTTTTTTTATATTTTTATTTTTTTTTTTGTGTTTTTTCAGATTATTTTTTAAAATTTTTTTTGTGTTTTTTCAGATTTTTTTTTTTGTTTATTTTGAATTTTTTTCTGCGTATTTTTTGTGAAAATTTTTGATTTTGTTTTTTTTTTTAGTGTTTTTTCAGATTATTTTGAAAATTTTTGTTTGTGTTTTTTTCGGATTTTTTTTTTATTTTTGTGTTTTTTCTGATTTTTTGTTATTTATTTTGAAAATTTTTTCTGTGTACTTTTTGTGAATTTTTTTTATATTTTTATTTTGTTTTTAGTATTTTTTCAGATTATTTTTTAAATTTTTTTTAGTGTTTTTTCAGATTTTTTTTTGTTTATTTTGAATTTTTTTCTGCGTATTTTTTGTGAATATTTTTTATTTTGTTTTTTTAGGGTTTTTTCAGATTATTTTGAAAATTTTTGTTTGTGTTTTTTTCGGATTTATTTTTTATTTTTGTGTTTTTTCTGATTTTTTTGTTATTTATTTTGGAAATTTTGTCTGTCAATTTTTTGTGAATTTTTTTTATTTGTTTTGAGTGTTTTTTCATATTTTTTTTTTAGTGTTTTTTCAGTTTTTTTTTGTTTATTTTGAATTTTTTTCTGCGTATTTTTTCTGACTCCGATTAATTGTATATAAATTAGATTAGATTAGATTATATTTATATAAGTTGTTATATACCGCGAGGCCTAAGAGAGTCTAAACACAGGCACTTACCTAAGCTAGCCTATTATTAACTACGGGCTAAAAGAGCACCGCAACCTGAGAGATCTATTGTGCAGCAGAGCGATCTATTGTGCAGCAGAGCGATCTATTGTGCAGCAGAGAGATCTATTGGGCTGCAGAGAGATCTATTGTGCAGCAGAGAGATCTATTGTGCAGCAGAGAGATCTATTGTCGGACCCAACTAAAACAATCCTAGACTATTTATAAATCTCGTAACTGCTGTGGGCTTCATTTTAACTGAGTGTTTGGGAGATAAGAACCCACTGCCGAGGTAGTTATGTCTGCGTCTTGCCACCGCTGGGCAAGTGCATAGAATGTGTTCTGCGGTTTCCTGTTCCTCTTGACAGAGACGGCAGGAATCGTCTTCTACCACGCCTATCTTTTCAGATGGTAATTGAGTCTACAGTGCCCTGTTAAAAGTTCAGTATAGAGTTTGATGTCATTTCTGTTGAGGTTTAAAGCAGCATCTACCTTGATGTGTTCAGGTCAATGAGTAGTCTCGACTGCCGCATGCCTTTTTGGGCTCTCCAGTAGTTTAGCAGACCTCGATTTTCCTGTTCGCACAAGTAGTTATTTGTGAAGCTACTGTTTAGCCCACAGAAAGGTTCTGGTCCTATGAGGCGAGTGCCTGCGCCCCTTTTTGCCAGGGAGTCTGCCATTTCATTGCCTTCAGGTCCCTCATATTCCTGTACCCACATGAGCGTAATTAGAGTTTCTCGCTGCTAGGGTATTGAGGAGTTTAGAGCATTCAGAGACCAGCTTTGATTGGAATGAGAAGTGATTTTAATGCTGCCTGACTATCTGAGTGCATATTTTGGTGCTGCGTGTACATTCTCTAGCGCATAACTCTAAGGCGTGGACCTCCGCCTGAAAAATGACAGCTGTTTTTCCCATTGCAATTGCTTTTTGGAAATTTGGCCTTACAATTCTCGCTCCAGCACTGCCATCTTCCAGTTTGGACCCATCTGCATAACACAACTGTGAGTCCTGTTTTATTATTATTTCATTGTTTCTCTACGCTGAAGGGTCACTGATGACACCTTGGAGTTCTTGGAGAAGTCTTATTTTCTGTCATGACCATGAGGCATGGAGAATTAAAGACGGTGTCCAGACTCTTTGCGTGCCCCGTTAGGTTGCTTTCTTTAAGATGGGCTAGATTAGGTAGCCTTAGGGTCGCGCTGGCGGCCATCCTCTTAACCACAAGGTGTAGAGGAGTGAGTCCAGTGATCATTCCTAAAGCTAGTGTGGGGCACGTTCTCATTGTTACCGCCACACTCAAACAGGCTATTGGGTGAATCTTGTTAAGCGTCATCTGAGCCTTTGTTTGATTTACTTTTGGCCACCACACCAAAGAAGAAAAGAAGCTATTATTGTTTTATATGACCACGCCATCATTTTTGGCCGTAGTCCCCATGTTTTACCGTACAGCCTCTGGCAGGCGTGGTTGCTCTTAAGGCTTTACTAGTTATGTATGATAAATGGTTTTTCCAAGTCCGAGTTTTGTCTAGGATTACTCCCAGATATTTCATTTCATTGGACATTGTTAAGTTCGTGGCCCCTAAACTAAGGTTCAGTTTCCTTCTTCTGGTACAACGTGTGTCTTCTTCGGATTTATCGATAGTGCTTTCTCCTGACACCAGTTTTGCGTGATGTCAAGAGCTAGTTGCATGGGATCTGTTATGGTAGAGTCAAACTTGACTTGACCAAATCATCAGCAAAGCCCTGAACTTCGTATCCGAGGTCATTGAGAGTTTGTAAGAGCTCGTCAATAACCAATAACCATAGGAGCGGTGATAGGATGCCTCCCTGGGGACATCCTTTGGTTGACCTGACAACCTTTCTGCCCCTGTTTCAACGATTATTGTTCTGTTTTTCAGCATATTGAGAACCCATGTTATGATCAGTCTTTGTATTCCTTTTTCCTCTTCATCCCTCCTCAATTGATCTGAAAGTAGCATTATCAAAAGCCCCCGTAACGACTACCGATGTATAGAGAGCTACTTCTTTAGCTTCAAATGCCTTTTAAATTTTGAAGCTAACCTATAAACCGTGACCTGATACATCTATTGTGATGCCCCAATTTATTTAAAAGATGAGGATAGTTTTATCTATAGATCTTCTGAACTACCGGAACTCTTGTATTTTGGAGGAATCTAGTTGAGGGAACCTGCTCATATCTAAGATATATTCTCCAATACACTTGTATCTTTTGAGTGCCAAAGGTCCCCAGTCTGTGATTAAGTGCAGTGAGGTTTTGTGAGTTTCTTCACAGAAACTACATATGGAATCTGAACACCTGATCAGGTGCAGTGAGGTTTCGTCTCTGTATCCACAGAATCTTCAGATAGCATTTGAAGATACACCCAACTTATTCATGTCATAGTTGAGTTTACAGTGACCGCCTGTGATGATTCTGACTTTACTCCGAGGCATGTTAATTAACTCTTTTAGGGTTATTCTCTCTCACTCTCTCTTCTCACTTTCAGTAGTAAAGTCCCCCAGAAGAGCTTGGAACTGTTTTAATCTCGGAAGATATTTCCAGGCTTGATTTCATATTACATCCGAGCACTTCTACAGCACTGGCAGAATAGATCTCTGTGGTCGCAGCGCCTAAGGGCGATGGCCCAACCCTTCACATTATATTACTAGTGCAGCAGACCTCCAATGGTATTTTATGATAGCCCACAGAAGGATTCAGGGCCGTTGAACTGAGAGCCCACAGCCTTCTCTGCTAAGCTATCGGCCTTCTCATTTCCCTCTACTCCTATGATGTGACCTGGTACCCACATTATAGTTAGCTTGTTGATACTGCCTGGGGAGTTCAGTTACCCAGTACTGTCCCATACAAGTATAGACCTCACCAAGGGCGAGCTGACACTTTTGAGTACTGCTTGACTATCGGATAGTATCACCAGGTTTTTTCACCGATACTTCCTGTCCATGTTGAACTGGGCACATCTTTCAATAGCGTGAAATTCCGCTAGAATTATGCTTGGGAAGGACCCATGGGTGGGTTCTAGGCCCAAATACTCCTGCCACAGTTCCGTCCTTAGCCTTAGAACCATTTCTAATACCATAAGAGGGAGTCTTCTCCAATTTTACATGTTCCAGTAGGTAGGTAGGTAGGTAAAGCGGCTACCCGAAAAGGGCGCACTTAGGCCTACATTGACCCTTTGTGATACCGCATGGGACAGCAGGTCCCATCCCTTTCAAAGGTTCAGCCATTTGAAGCTTTTAATGAAGCTGTTGATGGAGCTAATCTTTTTTTGTTGAGATATCTCCCAAGGAGTCCAGAAACTAGTCGCCTAGGAAAGTTCGCCTCCTTCTTGACAGCGCTGGACACGTGCACAACAGGTGAGCAGTAGACTCTTCCTCCTCCTCGTCCATGCAACTCCTGCAGAAGTCATTAGAGGCGATCCCCAGCCTACACCCGTGTGTGCCTAGAGTCCAGTGTCCCGTTAGGACGCTAATCACGGGTCCTATGCTTTGTCTATTTACAGCCAGTAGGTCCCTAGAGCGCTTGACATTTATCTATGGCCAGGTTTGTCTAGCTATTTTACATCCTAAAAATTCAGACCAGCGCCTGCCCGCTGTTCCTGAGGATATTGTGTTTACTAAGAGCTTACATGTGGCAATAGGAATACCGGTATGGTAGTACCCTCACGGGCAAGTTCATCCGCCTTGCAGTTCCCGGGAATATCTCTGTGACCGGGAACCCAGCACAGATGCAGAGGGGTCTGCTTAGCTATCTCGTCTAAAGATTTGCGGCAGCTCTTGACGGCTTTTGAGGTGATAATAACCGAATCCAGGGAGCGCAAAGCAGCTCGGCTGTCGGACAGAATGCAAATATCAAGTCCAGATATCTTCTTCTTCCTTAGCCAAGACAGTGCTGCCTCTATAGCCGTGACCTCTGCCTGAAAAACACTGCAGTGGTCGGTTTTAGCCTTATAGCTGAGTTTGCAGCCATTTTTTCGCCAAAAAGCCTAACAGGCAGCAGATTGAGCATAATATCCAATGCTGCCGTTGGAGTCGTTCTAATGGCACTACTTATGAATACCTCTGCCGTTCTTTGTACCTTTGTTATCAGCCTATTGTATGTGGACTTACTTAGGGCTGTCCACTAAGCAAGCACCCCATAGAAAAGGACTGGTCGTACCACAGCTGTATATATCCAATAGGCTACCTTAGGCTGTAACCCCCATTTTTTGCCTATGGCTCTTTTGCAAGAGTACAGAGCTACCTGAGCCTTCCTAATGCGCTCGCTTATATTGGCCTTCCAATTCAGCTTCCTATCTAGGATCACGCCCAGATATTTAGCCTCCTCGACAAGGTCAATATCTACACCCATTAGTTTTGGAGCAATAAATTGAGGAATTTTATACTTCCTAGTGAAGAGTACCAGCTTAGTCTTGGTCGGATTAACCCCCAACCCACAATCTGTAGTCCATTTGGAGAATATTCAACATGTGTTGCCTCTAGTTCCTCAAAGTAGATATGTATTTACCCGAGATACTAATAGCAACATCATCCGCATACGCAACTACCTTGCACCCTTCCCTCTCCAGTCGAACAAGCAGCAGATTTTCCGCAAGATTCCAGTGTCGGGGTGAAAGAACTCCACCTTGAGGTGTGCCTCTGCACACGGACTTCTTGGCCGACGCCGCCCCCAGCTGTGAATTGATTATCCTGCTACTAAGCATGTTTTCAATCCACTTGCTAATGGCGGGTTTAACTTCCAAGTCTCGCAGCGCACCGATTATTGCGTCTAATTTGATATTGTTAAAAGCTCCCTCAATGTCCAGGAAAGCCACTAGGGAGAACTCCTTGTTGTGCCGGGAGCACTCAATCCTAGAGACTAAGGAGTGTAAAGCGGTCTCCACCGATTTACCCTTAACGTAGGCATGCTGAGAGACTGACAGCTTCTGTCTGTCTATAGTGAGCCTCAGATGAATATCTAACAACCTTTCCAGGATTTTTAGACAGAAGGAGGACAGACTAATGGGTCTTAAGTCCCCTGGAGTTGTGTGCGAGCTTTTGCCGGCCTTGGGTATAAAAATTACCCTCACATGCTTCCATGAGTCTGGAATATACGCTAATTCAAGACAACTATTATAGATCTTTAACAGCTACGCGATTATAAGATTCTCTGACTGCTGAATTTCAATTGGAGCTACACCATCTGGGCCAGATGCTTTAAATGGTTTGAAGCTATGGATAGCCCATTGCAATTTTGGCTTCGTGACTATGTCTGAGTTGACTTCAACTACATTCCCGCTGGGATTCGTTCTCCGCGGAATGGTACTCGAGCAACCAGGGAAGTGAGTCTCCAGAAGAAGCTCTAGAGTCTCATTACTATTTGAAGTCCAGGATCCATCCTCCCTTCTCAGCTAACCAGGTACCATTGGAGCAGTTGATAGGATCTTCCTCAACCTGGACGTCTCAGAGATATCTTCTACGTCACCGCAAAAGTTCCTCCACGATTCTCTCTGTGCTTTCCTAAGCTTACTTTTGAAGGCTCTGAGTGCTGCCTTATATAAAGCCCAGTCTGCACTATCTCTAGACATGTTCCAGTTGGACCAATTCAATTATTTTTTGCCTTACTGGTTATGGTATTGTTTTGTTTCATATTTTGACGACATATTTTTATTCTTTATTTTTTTAATATATATTTTTTTTATACTCTTGGAAAATTTGTTCTCGTTTTTTGTAATTTTTTTCGGTTTTTTTTTTAGTTAGTTTTTGGTTTCTTTTAATGGTTTTTTATTACTTTTTTCTGTTTTTTTTTTTGCATCAATTTTTCATTTTATTTTTATTATCTTATTGTTTGTATTCAATTTTAATTTTTTAACTTTATTTTTTTTGTTTTTACGCTAAATATTTCATTTTTTACTTTCATTATTTTATTGTTTGTGTTAAATTTTAATTTTTTAACTTTATTTTTGTTAATTAAATGTTACAAATATTTTATTTTTATTATTTTATTGATTTTTTGTTGTTTTTATTATGTTCCATTTTATTTTTTAATAACGCTTTAATTATTTTCATTATTTTTTTATTGATATTTAATTTTTTGAAAAATTTTTTGTACAACTTCATGTTAATATTCTTTTTATAATTTTATTGATATTTTAATATTTTATTATAATAAAATTTTTTTTGTTCATATTTTCTAACCTTATTTTTATTGTTTTGTTACAATTAGTTTTTTATTTTTATGTTTATTATTCTTAATTGTTCTTTTATTTTAATTTTATTTTTATTATTTTATTGTCTTTATTGTATTCTATTTTCAACTTTATTTCTATTTAAATGATTTGTTTTTTATTATATTTAATTTTTTAATAGCGTTAATTTTTTTCATTATTTTTTTACTAATACTTTATTTTCTTAAATATTTTTTTTTTAAATTTATTTATATATTTTTATTTTATCATTTTATTTTATTTTCATATTTTTTAAACCTTATTTTTATTTCATTGTTTCTATTAATTTTTTATATTTATTAATTATACTCAATTTTTTGTTTTGCTTTTAATTTTATTTTTAATAATTTTATTTATTATATTTTATTTTTTTAAACTTATTTTTACTATTTTAATGTTATAAATATTTCATGTATTAATTTTATTTTATTGTTTTTATTATATTTTATTTTTTAATAACAAATTTTTTTAAATTTGGACAAGGAGGAGGCAGAGTCCATTGCTCACCTGTTATGCACGTGTCCAGCGTTGTCCAGAAGGAGGCTCGCTTTCCCAGGTGACTACTTTCTGGACTCTTTGGGAGATATCTCAAATAAAAAGATTAGCTCCATCAACTACTAGAAGCTTCAATGGCTGGACCTTTTAGAGGGATGGGAACTGTTGTCTCATGCGGTATTACGGAGGGTCAATGATGGCCTAAGTGCGCCCTTCGGGTGGCCGCCTTACCTACCTACCTACCTAATGATTTTTCAGTCTCTTTTGCATTGTTTTTTTATTTCTAATTTTTCCCTATTACTTTTATCTACTTTTGCATATTTTTTGATTAGCCCTTCCCTATTTCTTTTACCCACTTTCCCATATTTTTTTAGTATTTACTTTGCCATATTTTTTATTAATTTTTCTGATTATTTTTATTCTCTTTGTAATTAGTTTTTATTAATTTTTTTCATATTTTTTGGACCACTTTTTGATAATTTTTTGAAATTTAATTTTATTGATACATTTTTTTTATGTCAGTTGCAGTTGTTGTTGTTGTTTTATTTTGTCGCAATTTTTTTCGCGTTGTTTATGTTTTCAGTTTTTTTTTCCTTTCTTTTTTTTTGTGGTTCCAGATTTCTGTTCAATGTTTTGTGTCTTTTCCGATTAACTCAGAATTCCATTTTTGCAGATGACTCAGATCCGCTGCACTGCAATTGGGAGAAAAGAAACGCTCTGACAGAAGAATTTGTGTAAATTTGAAGGTTTTGCATCGGAACAGCGAAAATGCGAATAAACAGCAGAATCAAAACAAAATAAGGTGCTTGAATAGAAGAATAAACGAGAGGGGGACTGGACGCAAAGCCAAGGCGAACCGTGAGATGAGTGAGAAATTTTGTATTTAACAGCGGCAACAACAGGAAAACATCAGCAACAATCAACAAAGGAATCTTCTAGCGCGAATGCAACGAGAACTAAAACAACAACAAAAACAACAACAACAAGAACAACATCACCAAAAAGGAAAACAAAACAAAAACAAATTTAAAGGCAAATTGAAAAGGAAAATGAAACTGAAAAACTAAAAACTAAAACAAAAAACTGAAAATTGTTGAAATTTTCGAAAGAGAAACACATTCGAAATTTTTGTTTTTGTAGTGCTCTTTATAAACATAGTCAACTAAAATGTTAAAAACAATTGCGGAAAACAAAAACAAAAACAAAACAAACAAACGAAAAAAAAATTATTTAACAAAATTAAAAGTTTTCACGTTTAAAATGCCCCGTAGCACTTTTTTCTCTTAAAGCACTTCGAACCACGCGAAAAACAAAACAATTAAATTAAATAAACTTAAATGCAAATTGCAAAAATAATTAAGGAAAAGTTTTCGCACAGAAAGAAGAAAATGAGAGGCGAAGTAATGACAAATGCACACCCACACACTTCGACACCCACCCACGAACACACTGACACACACACGAGAAACACACTCACACCGAGTGAAATGGCTAAAAAAACAAAAACGAAAAGAAATTATTAATCAAAAATATTTAATTAATCAAGCAAACAAATATTTATGCGAATTCCAATTAGCGATTCTATGCGAGTAACTAAGCGAAGCATGTTTTGTGTTAGGTTTCATGAACGTTTCTTAGTATTAGTAACTAAAACAATTATAGTAGGCCTACATTTGTGTAGAGGAGTTACAGCCCCACCCCACTCTTCCCCCACTTAGCGTAGTTAGATGTTAAACGTAGACTTAATTGCTTGCCGGCTGCCTGACCCCGGAACGGCCCAAGCCACGTGCACAGCTCATCAGCTACTACCAAATGCGCATCGACTCTTCTACAATTCCTCATGCATTGACAGCGATCTTCAAAGCCAAAACGACTACAACCACAACCACAACTAGCACAACTGCAACCACGACAATAAAAACAACCACAACCACAACTACAACTACCACAAGTACAACCATAACAACAACCACGACCATAACAACAACCAGAACCATTCCAACTACAGCAGTATCCAAAGCAACCAACAAAGCGCCACCCATAAGCACATACACAACCACCACAACTACAACCACAAGCACAACCATTACAACCACAGCCAACGCAACCAACTCAACTACAACAACAATCACAACCATTACAACTACAACCGTATTCAACGCAACCAAGACAACTACAACCACAACCACAACCACCACAACAACATCTACAACAACAACCACAACCATTACAACCACAATCGTATTCAACGCAACCAAGACAACAACAACCACAACAACTACGACCACAGCCAACGCAACCAACTCAACTACAACAACAATCACAACCATTACAACCACAACCGTATTCAACGCAACCAAGACAACAACAACCACAACAACTACGACCACTGCCAACGCAACCAACACAACGACAACAACTATAGCCGTATTCAACGCAACCAACACAATGACAACTACAACCACCACAACTACAACAACAATCACACCCATTAAAACTACGGCTGTATCCAAAAGCAATCAACACAACGGCACCCACAAGCACATCCACAACCACCACAACCACAACTACCACAACTACAACAACAATCACAACAACCACAACCACAACCACCACAACTCCAACCACAACCAAACCTACAACCATCACAACGACTACCACAACCACATCCACAGCCACCACAACTACAACAATCACACACATTACAACTACTACTACATCAAAACCACAATCACTACGACCACAGCCTACGCAACCAACACAACGACAACCACAACCACCACAACAACACCCACAAACACAACCACCACAACAACACCTACAATCATCGCAACCACAGCCGTATCCAACGCAACCAACATAAAGACATTCACAACCACAATCATCGCAACGAGTACCGCAACCACATCCACAACCGCCATAACTACAACAACAATCATAACCATTACAACTACAGCCATATTGAACGCAACCAACACAACTAGAACCACAACTACCACAAAAACACCAACAACCATTACAACCACAGCTGTATCCAACGTAACCACAACCACATCCACAACCGCCATAACTACAACAATCACGATAACCACATCCACAATCACCACAACTACAACAATCACAACAACCACATCCAGAACCATCACACCTACAACAACAATCACACCCATTACAACCACAACCACAACACCAATCACAACCATTACAAACTACTACTACAACAACAACCACAACCACCACCACAGCTACAACAACAATCATACCCACTACAACCACAACCGTATCCATCACAACCACAACTGGCGCCTCACAGCCCACTATTTACACACATCCCACTCACAGCCATTGCTGGTGGATGGTCTCCCATTGAGCTGGCCGCAGCGGCTACGTTAGCCACGCCTTCTCATCACTCACACTCACCCGCCCTCCATTACTAACACTCCACTCCTCAGCAACAACGGATGCATTATTCTGCATTCCATGTGCAATTGTATACCCAAGGAGCTTTAAAGGGATCCAGATTGAGTTCACTACGACCAGTAGCGGCGACAATTGTGTGCTCTACACGCGCAGTGACCGCCATCAGATTGGTGCTCACATGAGATGCACATAGTCTGGAGAATAAAAGCTACAGAACGATCTCCCACATATAAGAGCGACCAGTCAGTTACGAGATCGCGCTCGATAGTCAAGAGTACACCACGCCCAGTGTGCTTCTGGCAACTCTCCGAAGGCTTTACTTGACGCCATACCCAATTCTTTAAAGATACATCTTAGCATAGCGAGTAATGCTGGAAACCCAATTCTTTAGAAGTCCACCTTAGCATAGCGAGTAACGCTGGAAACCCAATTCTTTAGAAGTCCACCTTAGCATAGCGGGTAATGCTGGGAAACCCAATTCTTTAGAAGTCCACCTTAGCATAGCGAGTAATTCTGGGATCCCAATTCTTTAGAAGTCCACCTTAGCATAGCGAGTAATTCTGGGATCCAATTCTCTAGAGGTCCACTTTACCATATCCGGTAATGCTGGAAATAGAGACTGTCGAACAATTACCTGTAATTGTTTCATCATCAAAGTTCATTTTGTAGGCACCCATTTGAACAATCCACACACAGCAACGAACAATCCAGTCCTGGAAACAATTAGTATGAGTAAAACTAGTTTCCTTCTTGACTTTCAGTTCATTTTGTGGCTACAATGGACAGAAAACATTGGTCATGTAGTGGTGATTTCAGGCTGGAGGAACAAGCAATAATTGGTCAATGAAATTTCTTGGAATGCTGGTTGATGTGTGGAACGACCCTTAGCTTGGTGCAATCATGGCTCTTCCATAAATCTGGTCCAGATAATATAGTTGCGCCATTGGCCCGTTTAAAAGAAATGAATGCAGCGTGGGCACCACCAGGACAGTCCAAGAATACCACCATCAACATGACTTTTATTTTCGACGTTCTTTGATGTGGTTTTCTTTGGTTTTAATTCGTTATAAAAGCGCTCATCTGAAGTATTTGCACTGCTTTGCTTGCCTTATCAATTCACGTGTTATCTCATCACCGGATAGGCCGGGTTTCATCAAGACGCGACTACTATTTCGGTCGTTCAAGCAGATTATTTTCATTTAGATTTTTCAATAAAATTTAATTCCTTCGGAAGAGGTTGTGAGGTGACGTATCTCATGCTCAAAATATTCACCATAATGGTGGTAATCCCACTTCCGGAGACAAGTTGAAATTCTGAGACTTCTCTGTTAATCATGCATTTAATCCTGATGTCTTTCCTTAGCAATTCCAGCCACTATGGTTCCTGGGTTCCTTTCTTTTATGGTTCCTTCACTTTCCTCTACGGTATCAGTGTGTCAGTTGAAGACGCTGAATGCATCTCTGGCCCTCAACCGTTTATCGATCTTATTTGCATGCAGTGTTGCCAACTCACTGCAAATATTTTGTTTCTTACCATTTACTTAATTGTTTTAAATAAACAATTCGCGGTATTTAGTGGAATGGCTCTGGGCAGTTTCATGGTTGGTAAGGTGCCCGAGCTCACCTCAATTCAGCCCCCCGCCCACTCACTTTACTTGGAAGTATATCCAAACTGCATTTCCTGTCTGGAGGAATAACAGGACGACACAGAACATTTTCTCTGCGCTTATCTAGCCTTTGCCAGAATGAGGAGGCGCATATTAGGGGCAGATGCTTTGGGAATGGACAACGTACATTCCCTATCCCTCGACAGACTTCTGAGATTCATAAAAGAGTCCAAGAAATTTGAAAAGGTGTAACTGCTTTCCAAAATCCTCTAATCTCCCCATTCCCCAAAATAGTTTTCCAGGCTTATAGTACAATGGGCATCAATGGCTGAGTGCTTGGAGACCGAGTTCTTCGGGAAAAGCTCTGTTCCAAACGGAATTATTCTCTTCATTTCTTTCTTTCGTCTTACTTGAGCTGAAAGGAAAACAGTTAATCAGTAACGATATATGTGGACTGTGGCTTCTGGATTGTGGAATCTGTTGTGAGCTATGAGTTGTGGCAGTGAATTGATAGGATCTTTAAATGAATCCAGCGAACGTACTATAGGGCCGAATCATCCGAAAGAATCTTTACATACTCCGGACAGAACACTGTAAACCGGACAGAACACTGTAAAGAATCGTGGCACTTCATAACCTGCCAGGCAGGTGTTCATCTTGGCATGTAATTCACTTAATCGGCTTTCGACAAACGCACTCCTGATTTCCCCTTCCAACTAATCCATGATGATCCATCATTATACCACCAGAACCAGGCAGCAATGATAGTTTGCGTATAACTTCGGAAGAATTTCTTCACGAATAGTCTCATAGGAGGAATGCTTCGCTCAATGCCGAAATTTCCCTTTTGCAACATTGAATCAACACTTCAACACGCCTTCAAACTAATCGAGGGAGCCTAACAACAACAACCATGCTCTCTCGCGCTACACGTGGGACAAATTCAGCCATTTATGTCTGCACTCTCGCAAGAGTTCAATTCGAACACAAATTTCTCACTAAATTTCACTTTTTCACAAATCTTCACCGAAAAAATGCATCTGGAAAAATAAGAATAGAAAAGAATTGCAATAAAATACTCGTAATTAATCACATAACTATGCACCATAGCAACAATAATTGAAATGCTTTAAATTTAGTGGAGAAGTTAGAAAAGTTCGAATTAATTAGTTTATGTATTAAGTTAAAAAATGATATATTTAGAGAACAAAAAGAAGCAAAACGAAACAAAATAGAAATAGAAAACAATTTCATTGTAAGTGAATTTAAAGTTAAAAAAAGAACAACAAAATCAAAAAAGCACTCCACAACAACACACAACTTCACTCTACAACAACACACAACTTCACTCCACACTCAAACGCAACATCACTCCACACCCACACACAACTTCACTCCACACCCGCACCCACACACAACTTCACTCCACACTCAAACGCAACTACACACTCAAACGTGAGTTCACTACACGCCACTTTACTTTACAACAACACACAACTTCAATCCACACTCAAACGCAACTTCACTCCACAACAACACATGCACACTTACACACAACCACAACTCCTCATTATCATTACGAGCATAATCATCATCATCATCACTATGAAAGTGATCATATCACTCGCATTGGCGTTTCAGTCGACGCTCTCACAGGACCCAACCCTACTTCTTAGCTAACTACTAACTAACTAAGCAGCTTGGCTGCTCCCAGAGTGGAGCAGCTTAGTGCCTTCACATACCCACACACAACGCACACATATCATAGCAAGGACAAAGCAAGACGCAAGTCAATCAACTAGTAGCAGGGAAGCCCCACCAGGTGGGGTTTAGAACGTTCGAAACGAATCAAGCAACCGAACACACACAAACGTCAAAGACGGCAACAACCGCGAGCAGCAGCAAGCGAGGGTGCACTCAGAACAAATAATGTTAGATTCAAACTTGGTAGAGGAAGGGGTGAAAGGGAGAGGAGGAGAGGAAGAGAGAAAGAAATATAACTAGATAGATAAAAAGGAAGGAGAGAAAATGTGAGAAAGTACTGAGAAGAAATAATGTTTCGACACTACTTGATTAGAAAAGAAAAGAAAGGAATACGCGGAAGAGAGACGGAGATAAACAAATAAACAGGTGGAGAGGGGAATAGGAAGAAATACAGGTAGAGAATTATAAGGAATGAAATATGGGGAAAAAGAGAAGAAAGAAAGGAAGAGAGAGAGAGAAGAAGGGAGAAAGGAAGAGAGAGAGAGAGAGAGAAGAATAAGAATGGAGGAAGCAAGAGAGAGAGAGAGAGGGAAGAATAAGAAGGGGGAAGGAGAGAGATAAGCATAAGAAAGGAGGAAGGAAGAGAGAGAGAGAGAAGAATAAGAAGGGAAGAAGGAAGAGAGATAGAAGAAAGGAAGAGAGAGAATAATAAAGGAGAAAGGAAGAAAGAGAAAAGAATAAGAAGGGAGAAAGGACGAATGAGAGAAGAAGGGCGAAAGGAAGATAGAGCAAGAGAGAAGGGAGAAAAGAAGAGAGAGAATTTGGAAAAAGAAATAGAGATGGAGTAGAAGGTAGAAAGAAATAGAGTGAGAGAAGTGGGGAAAAAGAGAGGGAGGAGAAGGGAGAAATGGGAGAAAGGAAAGGAAAGAGAGAGGAGTGGGGAGAATGAAAAATTTTGAGGAGAAGGGAGAAAGATAGAAATTGAGGAGAAGGGAGGAAGAAAGAGAGAGAGGAGAAGGGAGAAAGAGGAGTAAGGAGAAAAAAAGAGAGAGTGGAGAAAGTAGAAAGAGGAATAGGGAGAAAGAAAGAGGAGTAGGAAGGAAGAAAGAGGTTTAGGGAGAAATAAAGATGGAGATGAGAAGGGAGAAAGAGGTGTAAGGAGAGAAAGAGTAAGAGAGTAGTAAGTAGTAAGATATCCTATGAGAGAAAGCTGATGGAGAAATAGAGAATACTCTAAGCATCGACATAAGAAAGTGCTAAAAACAAACAATAAAAAAGAGACAGAAGAATAGTGAGTGAATCGAAATAGGGTGAGAGAAAAAGAGAGTGACTCAAAAGGAATAGAGACGAGAAAATAATAGTGTGAGTCCTATGAGAGAGACTAAAATAAAATATGGTAAACACAAATTTCACAACAGCTGAGAGTAAAGGAAAAAAGAGAAGAGAACGTTGTGAAAGTTAACCATATTTGTGGATAAAAATTGTCGTTACTCCTTTGAGCCTATTTCACTCGTGGTACCTGCTTTTAGCCCGGTGAAAGGTGAGCAGAGGGATATCTTCACCACTTGCAGGATAGCCTAGAAGTAGGGGCCTTAAAACCTACAACTTCCTAAACAGAACTTGTATCGCTGCGGTAAGATAATTTGCTGTCAGTACAGGCCCATGCATCAAGCATGTGAATCCCCTTTTTTGCAGACCACCGAAGCTGCAATGACAAAATTTGAAAAGATACTACAGAACCCTTAGTTTGTAACTATGCGAACCTCATAATATCCCTCATATCAATTTAGGTCTAGTAGGAATATCGTTTTTCGATGTGTTGAACAAATTATCTGAGATAGAACTAATCAAGGTCCTAATCCTTAGTCTAATCCAAACAAAGATCAGTGATACTGAAGGTTTGTAGTATCAAAATGGCGCCCCTAATAGTTCAGACTGAGAGATCACTCGTCAACCATCGATCGTTAATTAACGATCTTCAGTCCTTCCGAAATCAAAAACAATTCCACGAGAGTTTTTTCTCTAGAATAGAACTGAATGTGAGTGTCAATACCATTCCAAGTCTATTAAGATATAGCGAAATTTTGGATGAAAAATTGGTGATTATAAGATAATATTCAGTTTTATTCTTAATAAAGAGTCTCGGAGAATCGTGTCAAAAATTGCATATACAAGGGTTGTGAAAAATTGCCTCAAGAGTTCTGAATTTTGAATACGGCTAAAAAGAGAGAAACCTCTGAGAAGGAGAGAGAGAAAAGTTAAAAGATAGAGAGAGACAGAGAGAGAAATCCAAACAGAGAATTGTAAACCCTCAGGGAGAGAAATCCAAACAGGGAAAGGTAAACACACACACAAAAAGACCCTCAGAGGGAGAAATTTCTTAAAAGTGTTGCTATTCTGAATAGGGGTAAAGAGACAGAAACCTAAGGGAATGAGAGAGAGAGAAGCTCAAAGATAGAGAGACAAAGGAGACAGAAGACCCAAGCGAGGGAGAGAAACCCACACAGGGAAAGGAAAAAACACACACAAAGAAACCCTCAGAGGGAGCAATTTCTCAAAAGAGTTGCTAATCTGAATAGGGCTAAAGAAAGGGAGACAGGGGGAGAGAAAGTTTCCACAAGAGAGAGACAGAGAGAATCCTAAACAAAGAAAGGTAAACACACAGTCAGAGGAACCCTCAGAGAGAGAAATTTCTCAAAAGAGTTTCTATTCTGAATTGGGGTAAAGAGAGAAAGAGAGAGAGAGACATAGAGAATCTCAAACAAAGAAAAGTAAACAAACATGCAGAGACACCCTCAGAGGGAGAAATATCTCAAAAGAGTTGCTTTTCTGAATTGGGGTAAAGAGAGACAGAGAGAGAGACAGAGAGACAGAGACATAGAGAATCTCAAACAAAGAAAGGTAAACAATAATGCAGAGACACCCTCAGAGGGAGAAATATCTCAAAAGAGTTGCTATTCTGAATAGGGCCAAAGGGAAAGACGTCCAAAGAGAGAGATATACAGAGAGACAGAGAGAAACTCAAACAGAAAAAGGTAAACAAATAGTCAGAGACATCCTCAGAGAGACAAATTTCTCCAAGAGTTTCGATTCTGAATAGGCCTACAGAGAGAGGCGCCCAAAGAGAGAGACAGAGACCGAGAGAATCCCAAACAAAGAAAGGTAAACAAACATGCAGAGACACCCTCAGAGGGAGAAATATCTCAAAAGAGTTGCTATTCTGAATAGGGCCAAAGGGAAAGACGTCCAAAGAGAGAGATATACAGAGAGACAGAGAGAAACTCAAACAGAAAAAGGTAAACAAATAGTCAGAGACACCCTCAGAGAGACAAATTTCTCCAAGAGTTTCGATTCTGAATAGGCCTACCGAGAGAGGCGCCCAAAGAGAGAGACAGAGACCGAGAGAATCCCAAACAAAGAAAGGTAAACACACAGACAGAAAAACCCTCAGAGAGTGAACCCTCAGAACGATGAAAAAGAGTTATATACATAGATCAGGAGACAGAGAGCCGAGAGCTGAAAGTAACAGAGATTGGAGTGAAACTTATTTGTTCTGGACATCCCTCGACTTGGTTGATTGCATTTTCCACCTGTGAAACATAATCGCAGGGACTTTTGGGCTGTCCACGCATTTTTAGCACGCGCGACCGCAGCGACCACAACTTTGCACCTCTTTTCCACTCACATCCGAAAAATACCACAGGGGAAAAGTAAAACAACTGAGAGAGTAAGAGTAGAAGAAAAGAGAGAAATATTAATTGATCATTGGAATTGCTCAAAAGGTTTTCTCAAACTAAAAAAAAACAGAAAAAAATTATTTAAAAAAAAAAATACAAAATTTAATTAAAAGAAAACATTTCCAAACGAATTTCAAGATAGGAAGCCAGCGTGTGACCTGTTTTCAAATTGGTGTAGAAAGGCAGCAGAGTGGGAGCTATGAATAAAGGAGACTGAGTGTTCTTACCATGAAATGCTCCAGAAACGATACTGAAACTGACAGAAGGTCAGATGAGGACTTAGTAATAAAAGTGGAGGCTCTTTGCTGCAGGAAGTGGACGCATAGGGGATGAGTTTTAGGGTAGCATTTGTCTTACCGCAGAGAGCATAAATAAAATCAGAGTTCGTCAGGTATCTGGAGTCCACCGTTAGAGTCAACACCCATGTAGAGTCACAATACCAATGACTAAACACGAAAGACAAGGGCGCGACACGAATGACAACGCTTTTACATCTGTCATATTCAGTGAGAAGCATCTGCACATCCATGATTGTCCGCCATAAGGTGTCGGTCGGGGCTATAATCACAAATGACCACTGTCTTCAATACGCCACCCTAGTCGACTGCTTCTGAATATAACGTCACAGTCCTTATATGTCTTTATATATAAAAGATTTTCTATATCTTGAGAGATGGGAAAATTCTTCAGTCGGCCAAAAATCGAACGCCCTAATCTTCTTCTTAGTTGGCGAACAACCCTAGTGGGTCAATGGGGCATAATTAGTCTTCGCTAGTCGCCTCTGCTAAGAGCACGTTGACGCCAGTTGGAAATCCCGTGTCCAGACAGGTCCTCCTGAACTTGGTCTTCCCATCTCAGTGGCGGTCTTCCCCTCCTGCGTCGCCCACCTTGGGGCATCGAATCGAAGACCAGCGCAGTCACTGGGTTTTGATTCGCTCGACTATGTTTATATAGGCGTATAGCTCGTCCAACTCATCGTTCCCTCTAAACCGATACGTAGGTCCAAAGATTATACGCAGAATTTTTCTTTCAAGCGTGCCTAACGCCTGCTCTTCACTGTTTGTCAGCAATGGCCAGCTCTCTGCTCCATATAGCAGGATGGGAATGATGGGGGACTTATACAGAATTAGCTTTGTTCGTCGAGAAAGGGCTTTACTCTTTAGCTGCCTACCAAGCCCAAAGTAGCACCTGTTAGCTAGAGTAATTCTCCGTTTAATTTCCAAATTGATGTTGTTGGTGGTGTTGACCCAGGTAGACAAAATCCTTTACAACTCCAAAGTTGCAGTCGCCAACAGCAATGTGAGGTCCAAGACGATGGGACTCCTTATATGCTGCCAGCATGTTCTTCGTCTTATCCCTCGTTCACTTGTAGCCCTAATCACTCATGACTTTTAACTTGAACCTTAAACTTTTGTTTTCGTTGAGCGAGTCCATGATGACTTTCGAGTCATCAAGGGACTTTGATTTATTGAGCAAAAGTCATGAGTACGAAAGCTGTTTTTGAACTTTCGTACTCATGACTTTGATTTCTTGAGCAATTTAATCAGCTGTTTTTGAGCTTTCGTTGACTTTCCGTAGCGAATCCGTTTTCAATAGGTTGGCAAGTCAAGAAAGTTTACGTACAGTCATGCATACTCGCTAACAACGAGCTTCATATGTGTGATCGTAACAGCTGACTGATTGAAAGTCAAAGTTTTCAATCAAGAGTCATAAGTGTTTATGGTTCAACGTTGGAAAGCTCTGGGTAAATATATTCGAAGCTTTTCACTGCATCACCGTGAAAGCTGCAGTGGGACGAAAATAGAACGCTGAAAGCTCTGTTCATATACACTCGAAGCTTTTACGGCACCATCTTGAAAGCTGCAGTGGGACGAAAATAGAACGCTGAAAGCTCTGCGCAAATACACTGGAGGCTCTTCACTGTTTTGCTTTGATTATAGGTTCGGTTAAGATAGGTTGCGAAGGCGTGTCAGCACTTCCACTCAGAGACATCTATGTCCATTGTGACTGCCTTCAAAAATGCCAAGAGGAGGAATACTCGTCCTTACCCCCGATTTCCGTATACATTGGAAGTACCATCCCTATTAAACCATTTGGTTGTCCAGATGAAAGTGAGGAGATCCCATAAGTCCACCTTCGTTATCTCTGTCAAGCTTGCGAAGAAGCGCGACCCCAAGCATTGAAGTCGTTTCAACTGTAGTCTTGGACATTGACATAAAAAGTGATGAATTGATTCTATCTCTTCGTCATCATGGCAACTCCTGCATAGCCCGCTCGATGGCATACACTAACATGGAAGCATTGGTGCGATAGCACAATGCCCGGTAATGATCCCCGTAAGCACTGGTTTGTTGAGCCCTAAGAGTACCTTCGTTCTCTTCATGTCTAACCTATGCCATAAGGCCCGTAAGACTTCAGAGTCGTCACAGTTATTCCATAAGTTGTTTGTCACCGCAATAGTGAATTTTTCTATGCTCCTAAACAGTTCACATATCGGGATTTGTATTGAGGTATCTGCTTTGATTATAACAATATATATATTCAGGTCTCCAAGTACTCTTACTGCCAAGGGACATGGACTATTTGTTGATTCCTAGGTTGTGAATAAGTGCTCTTGGTTTATGAATTGGTCATTGACAAACCCTAATCCATGAATACTTTGAGCTCTGATCGTTGAAATTCGTTTGGAAATGATGGAAAATTATGTTCGAATAAATTGTAATTTTGTCAAAGGATGAAGGATATTTTAATTGCATATATAAGGACCAAAATCGATTTCGTTTAAGCATGGGAAAACGCTCTCCTAAATATCATCACACAAATATCACACTCTTAATACATATGAAAACAAAACCAACAAAAGAAAAGCAAAAAAAAAAAAACAACCAAAAACAAAATCAATTTAAATATTAAAATATTAAAAAATATATTATTAAATATTAAAGTTGAGCAACAAAATATGAAACAAAAAACTTCTTTAACGAGCAAATCATACCCACACGCATACATCTCATCCACAAGGTAACAATAATTAGCGTTATAAGAGAAATCTATGAAGTTATTGAGTAATTATTATACAAAAAAACAAAAAAAATTACTTAATTACTTAAAAAATTAAAAAAGTTACAGAAAAAAACACACACTCACACACAAAATTCAAAGATGAAAACAAAAAGAAAAAGAAAACTATTTAAAAGTCGTGGCGAGGTAAACGCTCGATTTACACGCACTCACACACACACACACACACACTCAACATATTTAACTGAATTATAACTACAAATTGCATTCCATTACAAATAATAATTATAAACTAATTAACATAATGATAATTAAATGTTTTGGTGTGTTTTATACGAAATTAGCTAAAAAGGAAAGCGACGCCAGTTAAGTCAAAGCTACATTATAAGTTCGTGCTTCTCTCTGCACACAGTCACACACAATTATATAAACCTATATATACAAATAAATATATACAAATAAGATACTACTACATACACGTACATATGAGCATTGTCTGAAGTGCTCTACACCCTTGCCCTAACTCACAGTTCACAGTCTCCAATGGAAATGCCCCCAGGGCGAAAGTCGACCACAGACGGCGACCCCTCGGTGTCATGTAAGACGATCATAGTCGACAGGTGGATGAACAATAGGCCCCTATAGTTGATGTCATTCGCTAACTTAACCACCTTTGGAGGTCTTGATTTGTTGCCAGCACCTGGCGATCCTCAATAGAGGGAGCTCTAGCCGAATGCGCAGACCTATTGGCAATCCATAACAACCCTTGATTTGTTGCAGACACTTGGAGAACCTCAATAGAGGCAGCTCTGGTCGAATACGTAGTCCTTTGGACGATCCCTTACAACCATTGGACCCCTTGATTTGTTCCCAAAACTTGACGATCTTAAGCAGAGGCAGTTCTTGTCGAATACGCAGGGCTTTGAACAATCCCATACAACCTTTGGGCCCCTTGATTTGTTGCCAACACCCGAAGATCGTAAACAGAGGCAGCTCTGCTCAAACACGCAGACCGACTGACAATCCCTAACAACCCTTGGACCCCTTGATTTGTTGCTAAAACCTGACGATGCTAAGCAGGGGCAGTTATGGTCGAATACGTACTCCTTTGGACAATCCCTTACAACCCTTGGACCCTTTGATTTGTTTCCGTAACCTAACGATCGTAAATAGAGGCAGCTCTGGTCGAATTCGTACTCCTTTGTACAATCCCTTACAACCCTTGGACCCCTTGATTTGTAGCCAACCCCTAATGATCGTAACCAGAGGTCGAATAATCAGGGCGATGGGCAATCCCTAACAACCATTGGGCCCTCTGCTTTGTTCCCACCAACTGGCGATCGTACGAAGAGGCAATTATGGACGAATACGCAGACCGATTGCCAGTCGATAACAGACCTTAGAACAGACCTTGGTACATGGAAACATTTGGCGCCTAAACAGATTTCATATACGGATCTGGATTGAGAGTTGACATCAGACCGGGGCAATTCTTCAGGCGATAAGTGGCGATCAGATAAAGAAGCCCCTAACGTCATTGTCGATTGATATTCAATGCTGACAGATCGAATGAATTTCATATCATAAATAGTAAATAAATATCGATAGTGTGACTGGAATTCCTTCGAGTCGAGTCGATATGAGAATCGCTTGTCACTGACTATATTTTTCTGTTCCATATAGGTCGACTGGTGATCGAGATCCGTTAAAAAAACTAGAGTATCACCAGGACAAACACCAATTTTTACTGACTTTTTATAGCACAAACAAATCGGAGTGGCCTTCAATGTTAATTTGTAAGTTATTCACATTTAAGCTGGACCCTCTTTAATATATATTATAGTGGGTATAGATGTAGACTAGACGTGTAGTCAATTGCTGATACATTATTGTGAATTTGGTATACTTACTATTGTGAACGTTAGTATTTCAATTGTATTGAAATTAGATATTACAACTATTGTAAGAACTTTGAATTGGATTTACCAATTATTGTGAAGTTGGGATCTTTGGTAAAACAACCGTTGTGAACTTCAGTTTGCCAACTATTGTGAGTTTTACTGAACCAACTTCTTTAAATTAGCTTACGTGGCTATTGTGAATTTTTCTTTTGTAAGTAAACTTCACAATAAGTCGGAGTATTATGATCTTTGGTAAGACAACTATTGTGAACTTTGAATTGTGAACTATTGTGAACTTCGATTTGGAACTATTGTGAACTTTGGATTCTGAACTATTGTGAACTTTGGTTTGAAACTATTGAGAACTTTGAAATGCTAACTATTGTGAACTTCGGTTTGGAACTATTGCGAACTTTGGATTGTTAACCTATTGTAAGCGTCGGTTTGGAACTATTGTGAACTTTGGATGGTTAACTATTGTGAACTTCGGTTCGGAACTATTGTGAACTTTGGATGGTGAACTATTTTGAACTGCGGTTTGCCAACTAATGTCCACTTTATGAGCAATAAAACAACTATGCGGAACTTTAGTTTGTCATCTATTGTGAACTTTCATTTCCCAACTATTGTGAACCTTGGCTTGTCAACTATTGTGAGCTTCGCTTAGCCAAGTATTGTGAACTTTAATTTATCAACTATTGTGAACTTTTGTAAGCCAACAATTGTAAGCTATGGTACACTAAACTATTCTGAGCCTTCGTTTGCCTACTTTTGAGCTATTTGGTAAATTAACAATTGTGAACTATCGTTGATCAACTATTGTGAGCTTTTACAATACTACGATGCATTTCGACACACTACAGATATCGTCGAAAAGTCGTTGAACTACGGTAAAGGCCCCAAATGTGGAAAGGGATGATGCGATGAGGTCACTCACTCTCTTCAGAATGCACATTCAATGAATTTATATATCGTGTTCCCAATCCTAATACTCCGATCGTAAGTCAACTCAATGTTTTTTTTGTAATCTATACCAAAAGAGTTCACAGTAATCTATCAGCTATCGATCTGAGTCGTTTCTCGATCGAGTTTTTACCAGTTTTTCTTAGAGACCAGGACTATTATTTCAACACTATAAATACTAAAAATTACAAATTGTGGATGGTGGTCGGTGATATCGGTCTGATGGTCGGGTCTGATGGTCGGGTCTGGTGGTCGGGTCTGATGGTCGGGTCTGATGGTCGGGTCTGATGGTCGGGTCTGATGGTCGGGTCTGATGGTCACTCACGTAGATAAATCCTCGCATTTAAATGCCATTACTCTAAACCGGATTAAATACAGTTTCTCTAAACCGGTTTCGTTGGGAGATTTCATCATATCCTTTAAGGATTGACACATGAGTAGAATTGTGTTATTGTTTTAGGTGGGAGCAATCGAAAACCGGAGTTAGAAACCCAAACAAATTACTCCTTTTTGCATTCCTTTAAATCTCTGAGGTGCTACCAGTAGTATAGTTCAGCTAATGCGGTCGTATTAGTATCTTAAGTAGATCCCACCTCTCGTGTCATCCACATGTCACTCGGGGAACGAAAGCTTCTTTATTCAAATGGTACTTGTCCTCGGAATTGCTGTGCTAGCAAGATACACCGTGTTTTCGGGCGATCCATATTTGGATATCTGCGATCAACGCTTGGGTCCACTGCCCTTTTGTGGAGGTCTCAGCCTCATCTCTCTTACCAATATTTAACATTAAAATGGTGAACTCCTCCGTGGATTCCTCTAAAAATCTTCTATTCGAAGTTTTGTGTCCATTCTCGAAACAATATGAGATCCAAACATCATCTGAACAGACCCGACCAAAGCGAAGTTTGCTAGTATGGGAGACATTGACCTTTTTCGATCTTGAGTTTGATTGCAGTCACGTCAGTCAGGAATATTCCTCTGAAATATTCTCTTTCTCCGGGGATTCGAATTGGAGTGTGAATATTCTTATTCCAAATGGCATTTGAAACATGCGAGTATTTAAAATACCATGGGGGAAACCTTTTCGATAGATCTGGACAGGAAAACACCAAGAGATGGGTAGGAAATCATCAACTAGTTAGGAACCTCGGGAAGGATTTAGTTGCACCTTCGTCATCAATACCCAAAAATAAGAGATTGTTCATCTGTTCGTGGTAATGTTTGCCCCAAGATCTTTGTTCGACCATCTGAATTCAATGAAATGACTGATTAGAGAGGAACTTCAAGGATCGTTAAACATATAACTTAGAACAACACAAATCGGGGATTTCATGAGAAGAGAATATTTAGTTATTTATTATTAACTTACAACAGAATTAATTATATATCTTTGAGGGTTTGGGTAAATAAGTACTGGCGATCAAGGCTGTCGTCTCGGAAGAGAAAAAGAATTACAAAGAAACATTTCAAGACCAAGTCTTCGACAGGAACCGAACCCGCGAACAAAGCGAAGACGGAATGAATATGTTTGATGTTTTTACCTTTACTTACGATGTGGTCTCCAAGCCTCAATAGAGGAAAAAAGGTCAAACAATTCATTCGGGTGTCGTTCTGTATCGATTAATGTCCAGATATTCTGTACGTCATTTTCCATCTGTGCCCGGATAAGTTAAGTTCCATTTGTGTCAGTATTTAGGAAGTTCAAAATTTCCTTGTAATTCCATAGATGACTTCACTGAAATCTCAGAATTACCACCTTTGGAAAGCAACAAAAGAAGGACCTTCAATACCGAATCCTTTAACAACAGAATCCGCTGGTTTAATTGGAAGCTTATGTGAAACCAACCCCAATTCAACCCAAAACAAATCAAAATCTAGAAAAGAATATACCCGTCTATACTTCTGAAATTGGAGATCTTTCTCCGCTATATGATTTCAGCTACTTTGGACTGGTAGACACGTTCTTTTTTTATTAACTAGAAGCATGGACTTGGTTGGATCGATTCAGATAATGTATGTCTGTATCGGTCTAACCAAGTTCTCTCTAAAGCGTTTTCTTTGCGCAAGGGTGTAGGGCACCAACAATCATCAATCATCTTATCCTGTGTCAGTGTTTATTCTATAGAACTCTTTATCTCTTGTAAATGTTTCATTTCACTCTTTATTCTTATCAGTATTTGTGTACGTTGGAAGTTTGCCCGCGAATAAAATTGCTCTTATGAAGTGTCCAGAACGAATATAGACACCGAAACAGCCACAATTATTGACAGACCCCAAGAAGGTTTTGAAGGTCTTCAATTGGAAATGTTCGTGGTGATCTATGCAAAGGAAGAGAGATACAGAATAAATCAAAACCCATGATTGAACGAATGTAATTCCAAATGATGGAACAAAAAGTGTTCTACATGAGGGTAAAGATTATATTCGTGTGAGTTGAAAGAGAAGCGATTTAAGTGGATCGATTAAAAAAAGCGATTTTAGGATTGCATAAAGAGATCAGTATTTAATTTCCCGAGCTTTTGCCACATACTCGTATATAAAAAAGGCGAACTGGAAGATACTCGTCTACAAGTTTATGTATAAGAGATTGAGCTTATAAAAGTGAAAGAAACACAATCAATGGTAGACTGAATATTCATATCTATTTCCTACGGTTGTAAGTGCAATTCACTTGAGAAGTCGTATATATCTATAAGACTACTTACAATATTTCTGAGTGACTCGATCCACTTCAGGTCACTTTCAACATCAGTCACATACGAGTACAACAATTTAGAACACCTTCAGAGGCAGCGATTGAAAACTTATGTGGCCAGGTCCCGATGGTTGGGATAAATGAGATCGAGGCAATTCGGTTATGGGAGAAGAGAGCTGAAAAAGGCATTCAAAAATATATAACGTTGGCGACTGTTGTATTAACCGATAATACAGATTAACTGGGGTCCGATCAGATCACAGTTTAGTAGCCTATGAATGCATGATTCTTTTCAGTCTGAACAGACTAATTGGGATTTGCTCAGATCACAGTTTAGTGTCTCATGAATCATTCAGATCTGAACATACTGGTTGGAATTTGAACAGATCACAGTTTAAATGCATGATTCTTTTCAGTCCCCATAGAATGGTGGGACATTGATCAGATCACATGCTCGAGTTTAGTGGTTTGTGAATGCGCGATTCTTTTCAGTCTGAACAGACTAATTGGGGTTCATATGCCCATATTACAGTTTAGTGGCTCATGAATGCGTGATTCTATTCAGTCTGCATAGACTAGGTAGATTTGATCAGATCACATGCCTAGATTCCAGTTTAGTGGCCGATAAATCCATGATTCTCTTCAGTCTGCATAGTTTGGTTGGAGCTGGACCAGATCACATGCTCAGCTACCAGTTTAGGGGTCATGAATGCATGATTATTTTCAGTTTGCATAGACTGATTGGACTTTGATCAGACCACATGTCCATAGAACAGTTTAGTGGCCTATAAATGCATGATTTTTTTTGTCCGCATAGAATGGTTGGACTTGTTCAGCTCACATGCCTAGATCGCAATGTAGTACCCTATAAATGCATGATTCTTGTCAGTCCGAATAGACTGGTTGGACTCTGATCAGATCATATGCCCATATCACAGTTTAGTGGCTCATGAAGGCGTGATTATTTTCAGTCCCAACAGTTTGGTTGGACTTTGATCAGATCACATGCTCAGATCTCTGTATAGTCACTCACGAATGCGCGATTCTCTTCGGCCTGAACATATTGGTTGGAATTTGATCAGATCACATATTCAAATGGGATTTTGTGGACCATGAATGCATGATTCTTTATAGTCTACACACTGTTGGGGCTTGATCAGATCATATACTCAGATCACAGATCACATACCCAGATCACAGATCACATACTCAGATCACAGATCACATACTCAGATCACAGATCACAAGCAAATATGATTCTTTTCAATCTGACCTCTTTCACATTGAAACAGAGTGATTCTCGTCTACAAGTGTAATCTTAGATACGAGTAGACCGCCTTTGGTGAGGAGATTAAAATTTACCGAATCAGGCAAGTTGAAAGTATTGAATCCTCATTTCCATGGATCATCCCTGGATGCAGGACACTAGATAAATAATAAGCTGGAAGTGATGATATCTCGTTTTGCTGTAGTACAGTTAAGAGAACCCTGGCCTATGCGTGCTTAGTGAAGAATCCTCAGTATATTTCGTTTTCTTCTTTCAACCATTTAACTCTGTGGCTCTCCCAACTATCACGCTCACACTATAATCTTTCTCCTCGATCTTTCATCAAAAGCATAACAATTGTTCGCTGGACAAAGGCTCTTAGAGGCAGGTTTCGTGTTCTGAATGCCATTAAAAAAGTTCGTCCTGACCACTTCATGATGACTCCATTAATCTCGGCGTACACTCATTACTCCTACATTCGTTTAAAGTGTGCTCTATCTGTGCTATTAATTGTAAGCTTAAAACTCAAAATACTCAACTATTCGTATTAAGTTTCACCTCAATGTCTGTAATCACTTTAAAGGTTTGAAGAATTGGTCGTGAATGAACCGAGTTCCGACCGTGTACAATTTGGACTAAGTAATCAGATTCACCGATCTTCTCATCACTATCATTTAAGAACTCTATATACATACATATTACTACGAGAATCCACTTGAATATTACTATTACACAAACAAAACCAAAAACATTATTCAAAGAAGTTATTACAAACAAATTAAACCAAACATAATTACAAACCAATTTAATATTACAATATTAAATGAAATTTACCAATAATAAATAAAACTTTATGTAGACATACACTTAAAACAATTAGCTGAGTTTCATTGCGAGTTACAATATTGGTAGGATAAAGGGTTGCAATGTGCCTGGAGACGTAGACCCAAATGAGTCTACTATATACGGGTAAGTAGGAATACTCACAGGTCAGTGTCACACGCTAAAAGAATGGGACTCAAATGAAACCACAAGGAATGCAGGAAATGTGGGGAGCAAGGCATGAGAGAAACTCTGGAGCATCTACTAACCTATGCCCCGCCATATCGCAAACGCGCTTATCACATCTGGGAGCCCCCTGGTTGGAAGGACTAGAAGAGGTACACACAACTTTCTCTCTTAAGATTTGCTAAGAGCGTCTCCCTGTTCAACGATTCACACTACAGCTCTTAAATGGATATCCATCTGGCACCGCAAATGACCTTGCAGCTCTATGTGTGGCCTTCACGACCAGCCAGTCTAACCAAACCCAATGGGTAAGTACGTAGGCAGATGGAGCGGTGGCCAAAAAGGCACACGTACGCCATGATTTACCCTTTTGTGATACCGCTTGAGACACAGGTCCCACACCCTTTCAGAAGACCAGCTATTTGGAGCTCTGCATGAAGCTATTGATGGAGCTTACTTTTTTGTGTGAAATATCTCCCAGAGAGTCCAGAAAGTAGTCACCCAGGAAAGTGTGTCTCCTTTTGGACAGCACTGGACACGAGCAGATCAGGAGTTCGATGAGCCCTTGCTCCTCCTCATCCTGGCTACTGCTGCAAAAGTAAATTGAGGTAATCTCCAACCTGCAACCATGAGCACTCTGCACCCAGTGTCCCGTTAGGACACTTATGACGGTACTTTGTCTATTTAGTGATATTACATCTTTTGAGGGCTTGACATTTAATTCAGTCCATGTTAGTTTAGCTATTTTGCATACTGATCCTTCAGACCAACAGCCGGTCGCTGCACCTGAGGATATTGTGTTAGCTAGTAGCTTAGGTATAACCATGGGAATACCGGGGTTTTGCCTAAGTGGCTGAATCGGTATTGAGGTGCCCTCTCGGGCAAGTTCATCCACTTTGCAGTTCCTTGGAATATCCCTGAGTAGTATAACTATGGCGCAACGCAGATATAAAGCAGATGGATAGCTGATGTAAAGCAGATCGATAGCTGATATGAAGCAGATCGATAGTTGGTATAAAGCACATCGATAACTGATATAAAGCAGATCGATAGCTGATATGAACCAGATCGATAGCTGGTATAAAGCAGATCGATAGCAGATATAAAGCAGATCGATAGCTGATATGAAGCAGATCGATAGCTGATATAAATCAGATCGATAGCTGATATAAAGCAGATCGATAGCTGATATGAAGCAGATCGATAGCTGATATGAAGCAGATCGATAGCTGGTATAAAGCAGATCGATAGCAGATATAAAGCAGATCGATAGCTGGTATGAAGCAGATCGATAGCTGGTATAAAGCAGATCGATAACTGATATAAAGCAGATAGCAGATATAATACACTGCTTCCCTGTGGCCGGGAACACGGCTCAAATGGAGACGAGTCTGCTTAGCTATTTTAGGTTTGCAGCAGCTCTTGGCGGTTTTCTGTACATAAAGAGCCGAACCGAGGGAGCGCAAAGCCGCTTGGCTGTCAGACAGAATGCAAATATCTTCTCCAGTATAGGGCTTCCTCTATAGCCGCTACCTCAGTCTGAAATATGCTGCAGTGGTCGGGAAGCCTAAAGGATACGTCAATGTCCAGCGCGTCTGAGAATACAGCACCTCCCAACCTTCCCATTAGCTTGGATCCATTTGTGTAGATATGGATCCCTTTTACATGTAGGGGTGCCATCCTTCCATTCGTCCCTAGAGGTAATAGAGATTATACAGCTACTGTTGAAAGCATAGCATGGTATGGTATAGTGAAAAAGTCAGGAATACCCTCAAAACGTCGCCCAGTGTAACGCGTCCATACAGCGAGGCAAAAATAAAAGGAGTCGCAGTAGAGTCACTTTTTTAGTTTCTTCATTAGCACTAATCTAAGGATTGCCAATATTAGGTGTGAATCCCTCTTTATTACCTTCAGCCGATAACATTATTTGGTTGTATCACTCATCAATGAGTTTGTGTCTGACTTACTCAGGGCTGCATCTCCACAGAGCGCTCCTTTTTGAAATAAAAGTACATTGAATTCCACATAGTGGTAAGAACGATTCGCCCGCCAACAAAATCAGCCTGAGACACCCACTTAGAGAACTCCCTTTTCATGTGTCGACATTACTGAAGGCACAAAACACAAAATATTCATTTACGTCATCTAAATGAATTTTATCGCCTTCAAAGAAGGCTCCTTCTGAAGCAAACCCATTATGCCAACAATTGACCCAGTCATCCATACGCTGCTTAGTTCCTTCTGCGAATTTTCTTTTATGGCTTCGATCGACTCAAAACGTGTTCCACGAGGTGGAAATTTCAGCTTTTGAAACAGGAAGAAGTCACTCTGGGTAATACCGAGGTTCTTCGATGATATTCGTTGAGCTTTTAGTCAACAATTCATTTACAATCATAGCCTTCTGTGATGGTGCATTGACGTGATGCAAAAACCAACTGTTGTCCTTCCATAAATCTGGCCTCCTTTTTTTCTGTAGGGATAATAAATAATAAATGTTCATTTTGATGCTTCTCTTTCTACTCGTTGGATATGTTGATGCCTCACACATTGGCCTACAAAAACTAATTCAAAACCAGCACATGTATTTCAATCGAAACGATTCTTTCTTTTCCGTAGGGAGGGGAAATCTTGAAAAAGACACGAGAGTGTGAGATTTTTACTCAAGAGTGTGAGATTTTTACTCACTAAAACCACCTCCCTAACCTAACAGTTACGCTAAGCCTCAAAGGCCTGATAGCGATTTAGGAAGGTTATTAAACAGATATACAAAGATATACAAAGAGAACTACTCGCGGTTTGAAAGAAAAAGTGTTATATTCGATTTCAGCCTACGAGTATGTTTGGATTCATTCAAACGAATCACCTCCGAATCTAAATTGATATCATAACACACACTACGAAACGGCGCAAAATCTAAGTAGTTCCGATTACAAGGATGGAGATACAAGGGAGTGAAATTCCTTGTTCTTCTTGCAGGAGCATTAAAGTGGAGAATGCTAAGCAAACAAACTACTTTTTATTTCACCACTCAAGAGTTTAAACACAAAACATGCATTAAGCTTAGTTCTACGGGTTTTAAGAGAGGGGAAACGAATAAGTTTAAGAGGGAAGTTCAAAATTGGAGTTCCAAGTAAAGGAACGTAGGCAAAACAATAAAATCGGCGTTTGAACTGATTCAATAGCATCAGAGTAACAGGCATATCTAGGACACCAAACAACACTTGCGTATTCTAATGATGGACGTACCAGGGAAGTGTACAGAAGTTTGGTAATAAAGGGGTCTGTGAACTCCTTTGCCCAGTGTTTTATGAAGCCTAGAATCAGAGAAGCTTTGTTAACTATAGTTGCAACGTGTTTACCAAAAGTAGGTTTTTGGTCAATGGTCACACCTAAGTCGAATATATGATCAACGGATAACAATGGTTGATTGACAATGAAGTAAGGATGAGCAGAGTGGGATGATCTGGAAACATACTGGAACATACGTTTGAATTTCTTGTAGTTTAGTTGCATACAATTTATCATCTTGAAGCAACTGAGCTTCATTAGGGTTATTAAATTAATGAACAATTTTTATGCCATCAGCAAACATAAGAATGTTGCAATGGGATATACGCGAAGGAAGGTCGTTTATAAAAATTGAAAATAGTAAAGGACCATGGTGGCTACCTTGCGGCACGCCAGAAATTCATCAGATAATAGTCCTTTAAATAGCACCTGCTGGGTACGCTGTGACAAATATGATGTTATCCATTTTCAAAGTAATGGTGGGAAACCAAACCTAGAGAGTTTAAGGAGGAGAAGTCTATGGTTTACTACACCAAATGCCTTACTAAAGTCAGTATAAATAACGTCTCTTTTCATACCCTTAGCAAAGCCATCTATCAAGCGGCCAGAAAATTCCAGCAGATTAGCCTGAGTTGACTTTCCAGGCAGGAACCCATGCTGTTGGGAACTGATAAACGTATGAGCATAGAACGAAATTTGGGATGTTACGATTGCCTCCAACATCTTAGGAAGAATACTCCGTTTCGCAATCCCATGGTAATTGGATATTAAAGATTTACTGCCCGATTTATGTAGCGGTAAAACATATGACTTTTTCCATATATCGGGAAAATGACCATATACGAGTATAAGAGAAGCACTAAAAAGCGAAGTAATCGGTGAGACAAGCTCAAGACGACACTACTTAAGAATAAAAGAAGGGATTACATCGGGACCTCCAGGTACTCCAGTAAAAGATGATTTCAGCTGAGACAAATGTTTCAGCACAATGTCCTCATCAATAATGGGTTAATTCACTATGGAGGGTTGTATAGAGAAACGATAATCGGTCATTTTATATTCTCCAGTAGAGTAGTTGGACTTAAAATAAACAGCGAAAAGATTACAGATACCCAAATCATCACTGGAGACATTGCCATTATAATTTATCGAAGATGGAAGCGAACTAGTCTTACGTTTTGAATTTATAAAGTTCCAGAATGATTTCGGATCAACTTTTGTTGAATTGAACTTTAGTCAAATAGGTATCATAAGCGGATTCGCAAAGATTTTGGTACTTATATCTAATGGATATATAGGACTTAAAATCGGCTACCTTAGCAGAAAATTTGTATCTACGATAATATTTAACATTTAAGTTACGAAGCCTGCGGAGCAGTAAACCAAATTGGGGAGGAAGAAGCAGCACCCAGACGTTTAGGAATACATTGCTCGAATGCATCTAACAAGGTCCAGTTAAACAAAACCACTGCGCTATTCATCTCGCATGGGGACTGAGGAGCGGATATCTCCAAGAGAGCAGCCCAAACTCCTTCAATTTATTCAAATCAGCCCGCTTATAATCAAAAGATTCGACAGGTAAATCATCAACACAACTTGACCTTAATAAGGGGAATCTGGCAGACACTTCCAACGTTGGATGGTGAGGGTATTCAGGAAACATCAAAGGATCAACAGAGGAAATTGGAATAAATTCCATTTCTTCCACAAAAACCAGATCAAGAAGTCTACCCATCTTATTATAGATTGAATTTATCTGCGAGAGGCCTAAACTGAAAATAGAGTTTATAAACTCAGTATCTTTTGAAAATGGGAAGAGTCTATTGGGGTCATCACTTGAATGTTCCCAACACAGCGTTGGCAAACTAAAATCACCCAAAATTAGGATTTTATCATTTGGCTTTAGTTTCTTAGCCAATAAGGAGATAACCTCTAAGTGAAGCTGGTATATTTCCGGAGAAGATCGCGGACACATAAATATTCACGTTTGCCACTCTGATTTGAACGCAACATATTTCATATTTCCTAAGACGAATACTCTCAGAACTGCCAAATAATGTGCATTATTGACTCTTTCACCTTGGGGAAGGAATTCAGTATGACCACACCACGATAATCGGAGAAAATACTAAACATGACCTTGATTTTCGACCGATTTCGACATGGTTTTTTCGGTTACGGCTCTTCTTTTATCATCCATTCCGTAGCCTTATTTGCATGTACGCATGTATACTCATAAACCCTTGTCTCATTCGCAGTTATGATGCGTTTTATAAATGCAGGCTCACTGGTGACTCGAGAAGGCATATCCTCAGCCACAGATTTTCTAAAGACTCTTTGCACCAAATTCAGCTCCTTTCGAACAAGTCTTACTGCGACACGTCTCATGCCTTGAAAAACATAAAAATTGTAAATAACACGGTAATGAATTGTTGTGTTATTGGAACTGGGGATGTGATGGAAGCACCGGGCACGCACGATAAAAGCAAGTTTTTTCGGGAAACGCTCTAGCAAGTGACTCAAATATCTCACAGATAACATTCGTACCACTAAAATTCAAAAGAGGGAGACGGAGCATAGTAACATGTCAATATGGCAAATTGGCGGTGTTCAGCAACGCGATTTATTACATGGACCAGATGTCATTAATAACTTACCTATGCCAATTGTTGGCCTTTCTGAGGACATCCAAGAAATTAGACGAAATGATTTGAAGAAATTTCGCGAAGGTTTTTCTAGAAAAATGTCAAGGATCGACTCGAATACGGACATGTTGAATGTGTTGTTGATAACGTCCGATCATGTTATAAGTAGATAGGTGCACTGGCTGGCGACCTCGGGTCCCCTCAATTAGAAATATGTCCTCGCAAGTCTAAAAAATGGTAATATACTTTTGTAACATTTATAACCCGCCAAGGAGTTGTTAACAAATTTGGATAGGTCTGAAAGTTCTAAGCTAGAGCAATGCCCTAAACTCTCTAGAAAAGGACTTCCGAGTCTCAAGCGAGCGAGGGCTGGGCAATCACAAAAAAAGTGGACGACTGTTTCTTTCTCCTGTGGGTCTTTACAGCTCCTGCGATGAGCGTTGAAAGGGTTGCGCATATTTTCAACGTGTGTGTCGATAGTCCAAAGACCCATGCAAACAGCTATAAAGTTGCTAATTGTGTGTCTTGGCTTATTGAGAAGATGGGCAGTTCTTTTTGCACTGTAGTCAAGCCACATTATTCTCGAAATGTAACATGTCGCATTATTGTTCCACCTCTCGCGAGCCTTGCGGAGGAAGTGATTATAAACATTGCCCTTAACAACAGTAAGGGGGATGGACGCCCACGTCCATATAGGAAAACACTTGATCGGTTTTCGATGGGCCTTTGCGTGCTCTTCAGCTCTCTCGTTCCCTTCCATGTTTCTGTGTCCCGGAACCCAGACAAAGGATATTATATTATTTTCTGACAATGATTTATATTCCTCCTTGTAGAGGCCAACCAGCTTATAGCTGGTAAAAGGTGCCGCTAGCGCCTCTATTGCTGCTTGGCTGTCGCAGTAAATTGATATGGTTTTGGTCAGCTTGAGTCCCTGAAATGCACTGCATGCCTGCCAAATTGCAAAGACCTCTGCTTAAAAGTAACTTTATATCGATGGCAATTTGAAGGAGAGTAGACAATTTAGAGATTCTGAAAATATTTCTGCACCCACCCCAGATGCCAGTTTGGAGCCATCGGTGAAGAGTGGCGTACCCCCTTTCGCGAGCACCTTTCCCTTCTTCTAGTCATGCCTGTTTGGAAGGACTGTGTTTACACATCTCGCAAAATCTAATCTGATCTGCAGATTGCGAATGAAGAAGTCGGTTCTCGATGATACTATATCTGATGGCAGCTATTTTAAAATGCTACTATGACCACCAATGAATGAATGAATGAATGAAATAAGGAGGGAAACTGTACCTCGACCAATTTGATATATTGTACTCCTCCTGCATGTACCTATTAAAGGTCTTCTAGTAGTCCAACAGTTCTAAGGAAACTTGGCACTGAGTTGGGGTTCATTGCTCTAATGTCTCTGCCCTCGGGCCAGTAGTGCCCCAGATATTTCTTCGTACTGCGAGCTAAGGCTTCGCAGTTCATTAGAAGTTGCCCTGGTGTTTCTTCTGCCTTCGTGTAGAACCTACTCGTGTTAACTGGTGAGAGTCCCAGTTCCATGAGGTGGCTTCTTAAACAACAGTGGCCTTTGAAGTAACCTGTCAGAGTGTTCAAATTGTTTTTGCTTAACTGTAGCCATGGAGCTGCACGTTTTGAGTTGTAGTCCCCAATCTTGAGCTTGGATTGTCTAAGTTTTTGTAATGAGGCCCAGTAGCGTGATCTTCTGGATTTTTCCTCCTGTCTTAATTTATCTATTATGCTATTTGCCCATATGCTAAAGAATGGTTCAGGCCCAATAAAAGGTGTGGTTGCCCCTTTCCTGGCTAGATTATCCGCTTTTTCATTTCTAGGGATCCCAGTGTGTCCTACTATGACCATTCAGGGTAGCCCTTCAGTTACCGGATTCCTTGAGTCTTAGTGCACTTTGCGAAAAAATACAATAAGTGTGACTATCAATAGGGAGGAGGTTTAGAATCGCGTCTAAAGCGAGGCTCTTGTAATTCCAATGCACGCGGTGCGCTGGATTCTTTATAAAGGGTTTTCCAACAAGAGGTGTTATTTTGAATCACCCGGTATTTCGGTAGCTGTCACTTTTGAAGCTTTTATTCTTTGACATTTCACAAGTAGAAACTACGCCATTACTAAAAATGGAACGATACGCACTTCAACAATGCACTAAAAATATTAAAATTCACTACAAAAATGGTGAAAATCTTGCAGTCACAGTTCGCAAAACTAAAGCATTTTTGGGTCGTCGTGAAGCACCTTGTCGGACCGCAATACAGAAATTGGTAGACAAATTGGAGCTGTTGGGACAAGTTAGTGATGTGAAGAATAAAACCCGTGCACGTCGCTCAAGAACAACTGTGAATATTGCTGCTGTAGCCCAAAGTGTTGAAGAAAACCCAGGTTTGTCCATTCCTCGTCGTTCTTTGGAATTGGGCATTCCACAAACGTCATTACACCGTATTTTGCATAAAGACTTGGGTCTTAAGGCTTATAAAGTTCAGATACAACAAGAACTCAAGCCGGCCGATCATCAACAACGTCGTGTCTTTGCTGATTGGGTCCTTGAAATGCATGAAAATGATCCGGAATTCCATCGAAAAATCATCTTGACTGATGAGGCCCATTTCCACCTCGGTGGCTACGTCAACAAGCAAAATTGTCGCATCTGGGGCTCGGAAAACCCAAGAGTTATTGTTGAGAAGCCTCTCCATCCTCAACGTGTGACTGTTTGGTGCGGTTTATGGTCCGGCGGGGTCATTGGACCTTACTTTTTCGAAAACGAGGTTGGATCAACAGTTACGGTGAATGGATTGCGCTATCGAGAGATGATTAATGATTTTTTATGGTCGGAGTTGGATGGTATTGATCTGGACAACGTTTACTTTCAACAAGACGGCGCTACGTGCTACATTGCTCTTTTACGGGAAAAGTTTCCGGACCGTGTTATCTCTCGAAGAGGTGATCACAATAACCACGGAGATCTTGTGATTTAACATCTTGCGACTTCTTTCTTTGGGGCCACGTGAAAGTTAAGATCTTCGCCAACAGTCCAGCGTCGATTCAAGACCTCAAAGATAGAATTCGTGAGGCTATCGAGGACATAGGGCAGCCACTTTGCGATTTGGTTATGGAAAATTTCATGAAAAGCATATGGTCCTGTAAGCGTGCTCGTGGTGGCGATATGGCTGATGTTGTTTTTCATTATTAACAGCATATCTTCCTCTTTATTATGAAATAAACATCCGATCATTTATCTAAAAAAATGGCATTTTTCTTTGAATACCAAAATAACACCTCTTATTGGAAAACCCTTTAGTTTCATGAGATTGTAGCCCTTCCTGAGAGCTTTCCACCAAAGCACGGAGCCGTATGCCAAGATAGGCCGCACCAGCTTACTGTACATCCAGAGTACAATTTTTGGTCTAAGACCCCCATTTTTGCCTAACATCGACTTGCAATCATAGAAAGCCACACATGTCTTCTGTACTCGTTCATCGATGCACGGTTTCCAACTACGTTTGGGGTTCAACATGACGCCAGAATTGGAGGATAGTGATATTCGGTAGGGTTTGGGGTATCATCGTATTGGTCGTATTCATGCGGAATATCGCAGAAGTTGGCGTTTGTTGGACTATAATGTTAATGATGCACCACGCTCTGGAAGGGCAATTGTCGAAAATGTCAATAAAATGAGAATGGAAATCGGCGAATCCGACCGTCATGTAAGCACTGTTTCGATTACCCAGGAGCTAAACATTGCACAAGGCTGGACACAAAAAGAAGCCGATGTATGGGTGCCACATGAGCTAACCCAACAATCCTCATGGACCGAATTTCCAAAAATCGACCCATTTCTGAAACGGATGGTGACTGGTGATGGAAGGTGGGTTATATACACAGCTGGTTGGGCCCCTTTCAAAACTAAACAAAAAGCTAAATACACCATTAGGCGCTGGTAACGTGCGTCATGGAGGGAATTTTGCGAAAGCATTGAATCGACGTCCGAGGCTAACCGTCTTCGAAAAATTCTCCACTCCTCTAATAAGGCCATTGACTGTATCCAAAAACCAGCTGGCAGCTGGACTCACTCAAGCGCCGAGACCCTTGATATCCAACTGGACACCCATTTCTCAGGGAGTTTAGCGTCAGCGGGTCAAGCACTCTACCAGGTGGATGAGGTTTCCCATGATAGCCTCCTTACATTCCAAGTGACAAAAAGTCACCTTGAGTGGTCTATTCAAACCTTCAAACCATACAAGTCCCCCGAAATGTCTTCATCCCGAAAATGGGGAAGGCCTCATACACCAAACATAAGGATTACAGACCCATAAGTCTAGCATCCTTTATTCTTAAGGTTTTTAGAAAGAGCTCTTGACCTACATATCAGGACATCGATCAACCCTTCTTTTCTCTCTGTATCTCAACATGCCTACTCTAAAGACAAATCGGTTGAAACCGCACTTCATTCTCTCATTTCTCAACTTGACAAATCCTTGGCGTTCAAGGAATTCACACTTGCCATATTTCTGGACATCGAGGGAGCATTCAACAATGCATGCCCCAACGCTGTCATATCCGCACTCTATAATCTTAACCTGAATTCAGGTCTTCTTAAATTTATAGAGCTTCTACTAAAATCTAGGATAATCACTTCCACGATCGGCAGTGCCCAATTAAGGAGGGCGGTTAACAGGGGCACGCCACAAGGAGGTGTTTTATCAACCCTCCTCTCGAACCTGGCAGTTAACACACTACTGGTGAGATTGGAATCTACTGGATGCAAAGTGATAGCCTATGCGGACGACATAGCAATCGCGGCATCTGGCACATTCCCCCAACCACTTCCCGAAAAACTTAACTATTCACTTTCTATTGCGTCGAACTGGTGTCGTGAATTCGAATTTGGGGTTAACCCATCCAAACACGAAGCTATGCTTTTCACTAGAAAGTACAAAATTCCAAGGTTTTCAATGCCTAGTCTAAACGGCACTCCGCTCTCTTTGCGCACACACATTAAATACTTAGGCCAGATTCTCGACCCAAAGCTTAATTGGAAAGCCAATCTAGCTGAGGGGGCACGTAAGGCAACATGCGAATTATACTGCTGTAAAAGAGCAGTTGGTGAACGATGGGGAGTTCGTCCACGAGTCGTGCTCTGGCTCTGCTCGGCCATCGTTGAATCCAACCTGTTATACGGGTCGGTCTTCTGGTGGCAAGCTATCGAAAAAGCCTGTAATATCAAACTCCTCGATAAAATCAGAAGATCCATCGCTCTACTGATCACTGGCGCTCTTCGTAGCACACCTACGAAAGCCCTTTTCGCCTTGCTGCACTGGCTCCCTTCGGGGCTCCTGGTTAAGCAACAAGCCAAATTGACAGCGATTAGACTTAACGCTATTTCGCACTGGCGCATAACCCTGACAGGCCATGCTTCAATTCTGAATCAGGACCCACCTGTCCCCAACTTTATCGATTACATGTCGGTCTATCCCGATTTGAACAGGGAATTCGACCTCACTATTCCAAGCAAAAATGACTGGATTTCAAAAGACATATCGTCGGTGAAAATCTATACCGACGGTTCCAAACTTGGAGGTGGAGTCGGCAGCGGTGTCTTTTCAGACAAACTGGACTTAAACATCTCCCTACGTCTCCCAAACCATTGCAGCGTATTTCAGGCTGAAGTCATGGCCATTTATCACGCAGCCAAATGGATGCTGAGTAGCGATATCGGCGCAGTCGATGTATCCATCTTCTCAGACAGCCAGGCCGCCATTAAATCTCTTTTGGCTCCACGGCCACATCAAGACTAGTTCATGACTGTCGAACATCACTAAATGAGTTCGTAAGCTTCTCTCGGGTGCACCTAGTCTGGGTTCCCGGACATAGCGAAATCCCGGGAAACTGCGAGGCGGACGAGCTTGCCAAGGCAGGCACGCTAATGCACGACATTCACCCCTCCGTAAACATCGGCATTCCACTGGCAACAGCCAAGCTCGATATCAAACGGAAATATCTGGCTGACGCCTACAAATTCTGGGTTGACGTGGAATCCTGCCACACGGCTTACTTGGGCAGGAATGGACAAAAACAGAACCAATCAACTTCTTCGACTTGATCGCGTATCACTGTCGACAACTGTGTCGGTGTTGACCGGCCACTGCATACTGGGATAGCACGCTGAAAGTCTGGGCCTACCTTCAAAAGATTTTTGCCGAGTCTGTGGACGAGACGGTTTTCCACCTCTTATGCCACTGCCCATCCTTGGACAGAAGAAGAATTCGCACCTTTGGTGCCCCATTTCTTACAAGCCTTAATATTAGGGACATAGCAAACTTCATCAAACTATCAGGATGGTTTCCTGCAACATGACGGGGGAGTCGTGCCTTTCCTGACGCTGTCCTTGCGCTGACTATCGCCATCCCAAGTAAGGGAACTTTTTAGTCAGTGCTTGAACGGCGCCACACCGTGGTCTCACAATGGGCCATTATGTGTGCTCATGTGTGCTTTTGGCAAACTGGGCGGCCACTCCTACCTACCTGTATATACAGGCGGACAGACTGAAACGAACTGTGATGACGACTCAGAAAATAATCGAACTCCTTTTGTTATATTACAAGATTCACTTTATTCATTTCATTCTCTTCTTGTATAATAATATAATTAATTCTTGCAAGAATTGCTTTTTTCCATGTCAAAAAGTTTTCCTTTACCAAGTTACAATATTTTTATTTTTTACGTTCTTCATTTTGTCTTTTTTGTTTTTGTTTATATTTAATATTAATAATTATAATTATTACAAAAAAAGTAGAATTTTACGACATTAAACTAGATGCATATGTGTGTGTGTGTAAGTGTGAGTGTGTGTGTGTGTGAGTGAGTTGGCTTATCCTCCATTTTCCATTTTGGTGTTAATTTTATGTTGGTGTTTCTCTTGATTAAAAATTGGAAAATCGAAGATTTCGCAATCATTTTTGGAATATGAATTTTGGACAATTTTTTTCAATATAAAAAAATTTCATTTAAAATTTCATTGAATTTTTCAAATTTTCTTCCTTCTTGCTGTGGGTGTGGTTTGATGAAGTTTTCAATTCTCTTCTTACACTTTGGAAATAATTCTGGGAAAATCTAAACCAATCTTGGTGGGGGCTAGAAATAGGGTGTGGTGAGTTTAGATGCGGTTTGGTGAGTTTACTTGAGGTTTGGTGAGTTCAGATGAGATGTGGTGAGTTCAGATGAGGTGTGGTGAGTTTAGATGCGGTTTGGTGATTTTACTTGAGGTTTGGTGACTTTACTTGAGGTTTGGTGAGTTCAGATGAGATGTGGTGAGTTCATATGAGGTGTGGTGAGTTTAGATGCGGTTTGGTGATTTTACTTGAGGTTTGGTGAGTTCATATGAGGTGTGGTGAGTTCATATGAGGTGTGGTGCGTTCAGATGAGGTGTGGTGAGTTTTCTTGATGTTTGGTGAGTTCATATGAGATGTGGTGAGTTCATATGTTGGGTTCAGATACGGTTTGGTGGTGAGTTTAAATGGAGTTTGAATTGAAGTTCTGGGTTTGCTTAGCACTCGATAAGAAGCATCGTTGCGTTGCGATTGGAGAGGTGTGGAAGTGGGGTGAGTTCTGTGTAGGGTAGCAAGATAAGAAAGAAATTTGTGTGTGAGTGAGTGTCGTTAAGTGACCCGGTGTGTGTGTGTGTGTGTGTGTGTGTGTGTTGGTATGTTGGCGTGGTTGTGGTTTGTAATCCAAAATATTACAACAATTAAAATTTTGAATTTCTTGTTTTGGTTTTGGTTTTTGCATTCTTTGCCTTTTTGATATCTTTATATAGTAATATATAATTTAATTTTTCGTATGTAATGATGTGTTTATACTTTTTGAATTGATATAAGTTGCTTAATTTAAAAATTTCGTTTATTCCTAAAGAGTTAAAATGGTATTTTATATTCTTTTCTTTAACCTTTGCTTTGCTCTGCATTTTGGTTTTCTTTTTTTGGTGTTTTTTTTTTGTTTGTTTGTTTTATTTTGTTGGTTTTAAAAAATGATGCTTATGTGTATATGCCTAAATATTTATAAATATATGTAATTTTAATTAATTTATTATTTTTTTAATTTAATTTTTGCTCCAAAAATTTCAATTTTTTCGCGTATTTGCCGTGAAAAATTGCGCGCCTGAGTGAAATGGTTCACGAAATGTAATCGCATGTGGACGAAGTGGTGGGTTTGGAGGTTGCTTTCTCGCTTTTCACCTCATTGTATGGCAGTGTGTGAAACGGTGCTCCCATAAGACAACGCCTTTCAGTGTACTCAAAGAGCTATGCTGGCAAAGAGTCACTAATCATAAGTTCACCTCTGTTTATATAAGAGGGAAGTTTTACTAATTCACCACAGTGTTGGAAACTATTTGGCTCTTCAAAAGTGGGTAAACATAACGCGAAAGAGGGATAACATAAAGATGAGAATAAATTCTGATCATGGAGAATATGGAACTCTCTTCTGAATTCAAACAATCAATCTAAGGGAGAGCCGAGAGAGTATATAAAGATGGCAGTAAGCTCTGATCTTGGAGAATTTGAAACTCTCTTCTGCATTCCAACGATTAAACTTAGGAAGAGATAAGAAAATATGGAAAATGAAACTAAGCTGTGCTCCTGCAGAATTTGGAACTCTCATTTACATTCAAAGGGTCAAACTAAGGAAGAGTCGAGAGAATATATAAAGATGGGGGTAAGATTTGATCATCGGCATGTTCAAATTCTCTTCAGGATTCATAGAATCAAACTTAGGAATACTCGAGAGAATACATAAAGATTCGAACTCTCTTCTGAATTGAAAGAAACAAACTTAGGAAGAGACAAGAGATGGGAGTAAGCTCTGATCTTGGGGAATTTGAAACTCTCATTTGGATTCAAAGGATCAAACTTAGGAAGAGATAAGAAAATATGTAAAGATGAGAATAAGCTGTGATCCTGGAGAAGTTGGAACTCTCTTCTGAATTCAAAGAAACAAACTAAGGAAGAGTCGAGAGAACATATAAAGCTGGGAGTAAGATTTGATCATGGACCAGTTCAAACTCTCTTTAGGATGCAGAAAATCAAACTTAAGAAGAGATAAGAAAATATATAAAGATGAGAGTAAGCTCTGATCATGAACCCCTTCTGGATTCAAAGGATGAAAATTGACACAGTGGTTGCGGTCGTTAGTTGTGGTCAAGTAGCCTGGAAGATTCTGTGATATTTCAACAATATCTCCGTTTCAAATTGATCTATTATTGTAAGTCATAATTCTCACCACACTTCTGACAAATTCAAATTCAAATGATGGATGCATATCTAGGTCTCTTCTAACTTCAACCCAACACACTTGTGAGAAACACCCCAGAGTTTTTTCAGGGATCAAAAATTGAGTGTTGAGACTAAAATTACCGAAAATTCTGTCCTTAGAGAATTGTTTCTTCAACTCCCATAATGACCCTCTCTGATAACTCAGACACCACAGCTAATGTAGTTCTAGTCTCCGAAGATTTTTGAATATTTCTGTTTAACCAACGGAGAAACCCGTGTGACTTGTTACCTCCCCTTAGGATCAACAGAAGATTCAGAAGTCTTATGATATGGTCTACTTTCACCTTTCAATGTTAATTGTGGGCGTTCTCCAGGCTCTTGTTATCGTATTGAGACTGCTCTACATAGAACCAGGTTTAAACTATGTTTAATGTGGGTACCCTCAAAATGTTCATTTCAGGGTTAGATAAAACATCGCATAGAATTAACTTGGGCTGGAAGTGAACTATACATTTTCTTTGGACTTACGTCACTGATCTTCCAGACCCCCACTATATGTCTATGGAGGATAAACCGTATTCCTTTGTGGTTATATATGAGGCTACTCATATTCCAGAGACCCACTTTTATAGGCCTATGGAGGACAAACCGTTTTCTTGTGTAATTATATATGACGAAGAGGGTACCCATCTTCCTGACACTCGCGTTTATATGTCTATGGAGGAGGATAAATGGTTTTCCTCTTTGGTTATATAGACGATGAGGCTACTCATCTTTCAGACAGGAAGGTCTACAGGTATGTATATGGAGGTTAAACCAATTCCCTCTGTGATTATATAGACGATGTGGTTATATTTAACGATGTGGAATACATATGAGGCTATTCCATACCCCACTTTAATAGGTCTATGGATTTTTTTATGTATCTCCCAAACTCAGATGCTTCGAGTATCATTCAATACATCATTGTGGGGAAAAGCAAATAAGAGATATTCTTGGTTTTCTATTAATTAATTCTATTCTTCTTTGGTGAAATTTGGCAAGAATTAATCTCTCCCCAATTGCACGCATTCGTTATATTGCAATGGACGATACGAACATTCGTTTCGTTCTAGAAAATGGTGCAGTGAATTATTTCCCCACTCTTCAGCTTAATATCACAAGTGCAACTTTGGATCCAGCAATTGGTCTTCTATGCAGTTTTCAGAGGGTCACGAACTAGTCTCTCGGAGCTGGTAACATGCCTACTAAGCCCACACCGCATGGATCTATCGTATGCGCTTTAAATTGGCACAGTCCAATTAGTGCCTCGGAACAGTTGGTTTGTCCTTGGAAGACCCTTCGCTCCTCTCTGTTCCGTCGTATAAGCTTTTTATAATATTTTACTTTATTATTCAGTTTCCGACCCACCCACTTTTTGTGTCGGAACTTTCTTTCTGTTTGCGAAGCATCCCCACTCTGTTCTCTCCTTATAATAAGCTTTGCAAACAGATGTTCATGAAATGAGATTTTCATAGAAAGAGCTTTTCATAGAATAAAATTTTTATAGAATGAGATTTTCATAGAATCTAGAATAGGATATTCAAAGAATGAGAAGTTCGTAGAATGAGCTTTTCTTAGAATCAGATCTCACAGTATGAGATTTTTATAAAATGAGCTTTCCATAGAATGAAAATTTCCTAGAATGGGCTTTTCATAAAATGAGTTTTGCATAGAATGAGATCTCCATAGGCTGATATTTTCATAGAATGAAATTTTCATAAAAAGAGCTTTTCATTGAATGAGATCTTCATAGAATGAGCTTTGCATAGAATGAGGTTTTCAAAGTATTTGATTTTCATAGAAAGAGGTTTTCATAGAATGAGATCTCCATAAAATGGGCTTTTCATAGAATGAGATTTTTATAGAACATGATTTTCATTGAATAAGATCTTCACAGTAACAGATTTTTATGGAATGAGCTTTTCATAGAATAAGATTTTCATAAAATGGGCTTTTCATAGAATGAGATCTTCATAAAATGGGCTTTTCATAGAGTAGGCTTTTCATAGAATGGGCTTTTCATAGAATCAGTTTTTCATAGAATGAACTTTGCATAGAATGAGATTTTCATTGAATGACCTTTGGATAGAATGAGATCTTTATAGAATGGCCTTTTGATAGAATGGACTTTACATAGAATAAATTTTCATAGAATGAGCTTTGCATAGAATGAGATTTTCATTGAATGCCCTTTGGATAGAATGAGATCTTTATAGAATGGCCTTTTCATAGAATGGACTTTTCATAGAATAAATTTTCATAGAAGGAGCTTTGCATAGAATGGGCTTTTCATAGAATGGGATTTCCATAGAATGATTTCGTTTTGGTTTTAGCTACCCAAGGAAGCTCCATTAGTATTTATGGCATGGTAGTCGTGATCTCCCCCTCTCTTCTCTTTCCTTATCTCTCTCTTTATCTATCTTTCTGTCTTTCTCTTTCCTCCGTTCTCTCACTCCCTCTCCCTCTCTCTCCCTCTCTTTCTCTTTCCTCCGTTCTCTCACTCCCTCTCCCTCCCTCTCTTTCTCTTTCCTCCGTTCTCTCACCCCCTCTCTCCCTCTCCCTCTCTTTGTCTCCCATTGTCTTTTTTTCTTTTTCTTTCCATGTCTCTCCCATTTTCTCTCTACCTCTCTCTCCATTTCTCTCGTTTTCTCTCTCTTACTCTTTCTCTCTTTCCTCCCCTCTCCCTCTCTTTCACTCTCTTCTCTCCCACACTCCCCCTGTCCTGTCTTTTTGTCTATCTTTCTCTTTCTCTCTTTCTCACCCGCTCTCCCTCTCTTTCTCTCTCTCTCTCTCTCTCTTTCTCTTTCTATTTCTCTTTCTCTTTCCCCTCTCTCTCTTTATCTCCCTCTCACTTTCTCTAGAGCTCTCTCCCTCTGTCTTTCTTTCACTTTCTCTCTTTCACACTCTCTCTCTTCCCCTCTCCCTTTCTTCCTCTCCCTCTTTCTCTTTCTCTCTATCTCCATCTTTCTCTCTCTCCTTCTTTCCTTCTCTCGCTCCCTCTCTTTATCTTTCTCTGTCTCTCCCTCTCCCTCCCTCTCTCTTCCTCTCTCATTATATCTCCCCCTCTCTCCTTCTCTCACCTTCTTCGGCCACTTCTTTCTCGCCTCTTTGACCGGTCGCACACCTACTGGTATGGACGGCTGGTTTCTCAGTACCTCGCTTTGTCCTCGTGCCCGCCCCTTTCTCCGCCCACCATTTCGTGAACCGCTCCCACCCATCCTCATACAATTTGCTTTCGATTTCTTTTGATTCCAGACCTGAATTTCTCATTTACCGTTCTAGCCGAGACGAAATTTTTGAGTGTTGAAAAATGTGTTTTTGTTTCTTTACTTTTTCTATTTGACTTTTGATTTTTGTTTTTACTTTGTGTTTTTGTTTTTGCTTTTCGTGTCGTTCTTCGACACTTCTTCGATTTCTGGTTTTCGTGTTGAATTTTGACAAGTCATCATTTTTTATTTGTTCCGATTTTGCTTTCTAAATGTCATTCATTACATAACCGTGGACTTCTGCCAAGACTTCTGCCAAGACTTTTTTGTTTTTGCTTTTGTTTTTGTTTTGCTTTTAGAGTGTTTCTTTTTCTTTATTTGTTTTTGTTTGTTTGCCGACTTTTGATCTCGAAAGTTGTTCGTTTTCTGGTTTAGTTGGTGTTGTGTTCTTTTGTTTTTGAAAATTTCTTTGGGTTTCGGTTTAAACGCATAATCTGAGTAGTTGAGTAAATTTTTGTTTGGGTTTTGAAATTGTTTTTTGTTCTTACCTTAAAATATGAATTTGTTTTTTTTTTTTTTGGTTTGGTTTTTGTGTTTTTTTTTTTTTTGTTGGTTTAGTTTTTGTTTATAAATACGTTCCTTAACATTTAAATAAGAAATATTTTTGCTTTAGTAGATTGATTAAAATTTAGTGTTGTTTTTCTTTCGTTAATTTTAGTGGAGTTCTTTGCCGCAAATGTCGAATACGTGAATATATTTTGCCAGTAGTTTCAATGAAAATTTCTTTGTATATGTTTTTGTTTTTGTTGTTGTTGTTGTTGTTGTTGTATTGTTATGAATTTGTTGTATTTTTGCTTTTGGTGGTAAATAAATTAATTAAACAAAACGTGAGAATGAAACCAAAGAATTGGTTCAGATTTGTGTGAACAAAAATCTATGAAGAAAATCAAATAAGAAATTAACAATTATTTATAAAAAAAAAAGATTAACAATAAAATAGAAGAAAAGTTTTCTCTTAATTCATTTAAATGTTTTTATATTTTAGTTATTTATTACTCGACTGTTGTTGTTGTTGTTGTTGTTGTTGCTGTTCTTGTTTCGTTTTACCAGTAAAGTGAGATTTTTGCTGCTGTTGTTGTTGCTGTTCTGTTATTGCTGTTGTTGTAATTCTTGTAATATAAATTTATTTTTATTGTTTTTATTTTGTTTTTCATATTGCGTTTTCTTCCTTTCTTTCCTATCTTTCTTTTGTTTTTATTTGTTTTTGTTTTGGTTTTGGTTTTTTTTTGTATAATTTGTAATAAAAATTAAAAAATTCATTTAAAAAATTTAACAATCTCTTTAACTATTATTTGTTGTTGTTGTTGTTGTTGTTGCTGTTGTGTTTCTGTTACTATTGCGAAAAATATACTTAAAGATTTGTTCTGTGGATTTTCTCTCATAATTGCTGTATTTGTTTATTTCTCATTTGTTTTGTTTTGCTTTGCTTTGTTTGTTTGTTTGTTTGTTTGCTATTGTTTTTGTTTTTCATTTTGCTATTGTATAAAAAATGTAATGAAAATTTTTGTTGTTGTTGTTGTTGTTGTATTGTACTATATCATCTGTTGCGGTATCAGTTGGTTGCGGTAACTATTGTAGAAACAAAACTCGAACTGAAGAACATAAATGAGAAACTCAACTTGAACACTTTTAAAAACATTAATTTAATAAAATTTAATTAAATTACGCAGAGTCAGCAGTGTCGGAGGTGGTATGGCGAGTGGGGTGGAATGTCCAACAAACAAAAATATATATGGAGTAACTGAGAATTGGAATAATGATGTGACTAACTTCAGAATCAGTTCTTCATTGGAGGCTGTTCTAGAACGATGGAACCCAAATTTTCCGGGGTCAAGCTCATTTATTTAATCTAGGGATTGTTCTAACAGACCACTCAAAGAAAAATACTGTTACTAGATGGGAACCAGAAAGAACAGAATAATGTATTTTAAACTCAGTTATTAAGTGGAATCCTTAAAATTTGTAATCTATTTCTAAGGAGAATTACTCGTAGAGCTTTTGAGTCCGAAACACTAATGAATTCTGACTTCAAACTTTGACTTTCACCGATCAGCTGTTACGACCAAACATATGAAGCTCATTGTTAGCGAGTATGCATGACTTTACGTAAACTTTCGTGACTTGCCAACCAATTGAAAATAGATTCGCCACGGAGAGTCAACGAAAGCTCAAAAACAGCTGATTAATTTAGTCAACAAATCAAAGTCAAGAGTACGAAAATTGAAAACCTGCGTTCACCTCTCATGACCTTTGCTCAATAAATCAAAGCCAACAAAAACAAAAGTTTAAGTTGAGGCTAAGTTCAAGTTAAAAGGCATGAGTGTGGAGGGCTTTACAGTATTTGTCCCCTCCCTGGCTTTTACATTTCTTTCCCCTGTCTGGTTTTTAAGCGCACCTTAGACGGTCAATCATTTGACGTCAATCATGCATATGCAATTTAGAAAATGTGTGTGAAAATTTGTGAAAAATGTGCGTATTCGTCACATGGACACCGATTTATGAAATATCAAATCTTTTTGATTTTCCATCAATCGATGTCTCTGAGACGCATACACACATTTTCCATTCATTCATCACATTATTTGCCCTCAAATGATTAATCGTCTAAGGGCGTTTTATATTACTTTTGCCTCTCTGGGTTTTACACTATGCTCCTCTCTCTGACTTTTGCAGTACTTCCCCTTCTTTATGGCTTTAAGCTTGCCTTAGACGGTCAAGATCTCTGATGATATGCAGATCAATCGCGGGGAAAAATTGGGGATGCAATTCCAAGATCCTGCGATGGATGTACATCATGATAGTACGCCCAATGATCACTTATGGAGCGGTTCTGTGGGCTAAGATAGCAAGACAACTAAACTGTGCGTATAACTAGATCTATGAGAACCTGTCCTACAGCTGCCCTGAGCGTCATACTGGAATTTACACCCCTGCACATATTTGTGAAATCACAAGAGAAGAGGGCTCTGTATAGAATAACGAGGGCAGTAAATGGTCCTGAAAGTCGCATCGGGAGTCAGATGGTCGAAACATAATCAAAGGCCATTCCAGACATCTGTATACCGAAGGACTTTACAAACACGCACTACAGTTTCACTAAGTTGTTTAAAACAGAGTGGAGCTACTAAAACCCATGGAGAGGTCTCAGCGAAAGCTACAAGTTAAATCAGTCCAAAATTACCTGGAATACCGACGGGCCCCTCACAGAAGAGGGTTCCGGCGCGGGGGTATTTGGACCTAGACACAAATACTATAAATCTCTAGGCAAATATACCAGCATCTTCCAGGCGGAAATCCACGCTATTGAGAGATGTGCACATTTCAACATTGAAAAAGGTAACGAGCGCAAGAAAATTGCCATCTTATCGAATAGCCAAGTGGCCATTGGGGCACTTACCTCTTATCAGGTAAATTCCAAACTGGTATGGGAGTGCTTTAAAAAACTTAATGCTATTGGCTCCAGGACATACTGGCATAGAAGGGAACGTGATTGCCGACGAACTTGCAAGGAAGGAGGCTGCCACACCCTTTATTGGCCCAGAACCCTTCTGTGGTGTAGGCAAGGGCAAGCTGTACAACCTGCTTAGGATCGATGAGGGACACCATAGGCACAACCATTGGGTTAACACACCAGGCCTAAGGGTATCAAAGAGCCAGCTAGGGACATACCACCTAAAAAGATTCGAATCAATCATCAATCTCTCTAAGAATAAACTTAGGAATATGACAGGCCTACTCACAGGACACTGTAAACTGAACTCACATATTGTGAGGATGGGGGTCACCTCGGATGGCTCCTGCAGATTCTGTATGGAGGAAGAGGAGATGCCTTTGCATGTGCTAACATAATGTCCGGCGCCCATGCACACCCGCAGGAAATACTTGGGATTCTTCCAAGGCACTGCCAGTGATGTGCAACCTCTGGAGCCAAAACTTGTCATCACGTTTATCCAGAAGATGGGACTCAAAGATGTACTTTGAACCTCTGATGGGGGCACAATATATCGAAAGGTCGCGGTGATTTAAATCCCCTGCACAATAATAGACGGTCAATCATTTGATGTCACCCATGTAGATGTATCCAAAACTTTTTGATTTTCCATCAGCGGATGTTCATAAGACGCATACACACATTTTCCACTAATACATCTACATTATTTGACGGGATATGATTGATCGTCTAAGGCCGGCCTAACAGTATTTTCCTCTCTCGGGCTTTTACAGGATATTCCCCTCTCTGTTGTTTAAATTGGTGCCCCCTCTCTGGCTTTTATAGAATTTTCCTTTCTCTGGTTTTAATATTACTGCACCTCAATGGGATTTTGGATTACTTTGCTCTCTCGGGCTTTCACTATATATTCTTCTTTCTGTTGTTTACATTACTTTCCCCTCTCTGATTGTTATACTAATTTTCCTTCTCTTTACATTAGTTTCTCTTTTCTAGCATTTGTATATTTTTTCTCTTCTCTGGCTATTACATTATTTTCCCCTCTCTGATTTTACATTATTTGCCGCTCATTCGCTTTTACAGTATACTGCTCTCTCTGGCTTTTAGATTCCTTTCCTTGCTCGGGCTTTCACAGTATATTCCCCTCTCTGATGTTTTCATTTCTTTACCCTCTCTGCCTTTTACATTACTCTCCTTCTCTGGCTTTTACATTACTTTCCTCTCTCGGGCTTTACAGTATATGCTCCTCTCTGTTGTTTGCATCACTTTCCCCTCTCTGGCTTTTACATTTCATTTCCCCTCTTAATGGACTCTTTTAAAGCTCCTCGATCACTCTTCACTGTATGCGAGACATTTGAGCTTTCACAGTGTTTCAGCGGAGTTGCTGGAGGAATTGAATTGAATGCGGTGCAAATAAATCACTTTGGCCACGCCCCCTCTACACCCCACATCCGACTGCATCCTGCACTTAGTTTGGTGGGTTCATGGAGCATCTCGGAGACACTCTGTTGGGTTTCTTTGCTTCCTGTGGTTATTCTATCTACATGTGAGGCGTGGAACTGGAATTCTTCCGATTTCGACATCTTTTCATTTATCATTTCTTGCTTTAAATGTTATTTAATTAATATTTTTAAAAGTATTTCAACAAAAAAGTGTCAACTAAAAATTCAATCAAATTGAAAAACAAACAAAAAATCTCATTTTAAGGTGTTTTGTTTTTGCTTTTGTTTTGTTTTGGTTTTGTTGGTTTTCATATATATATACTCGTATATATATATGTATATATATATATGTTTGTGTTATATACAAATAAATCTATATTTATATATATATTTAGATGTGTGTATATATAAATATGTGATTTGTTTCTTCAATCTCTCACTTTCTGATAAAAATGATTGAAAAGCAAAAATACAAATGTGGAAGGATAAGAACGAAGGATAACATGGTTAAAGCAATGACGTTGGAAGTGCGGATATGTTGCGTGGGTGTGGTTGGTTGGTTGGTTGGTTGGTTGCTTGCTTGTTGAACTGAATGCAATTGTTTTAAATTTAACATTTTGATTTGTGGCAATTTACACAGAGTTACTCAATTAAAATTTATTGGGTTTTCTTCTTCGATTTTTTAATAATAATAATAAAAAGCTGTAAATTAGCTGCAAGAAATTCATTTAACTATTTCTTTGTTTTTGTTTTTGTTTTGTTGTTTGTTTTTGTTTCTTATTTTGTGTTTTGTGTTTTTTGTTTTTGTTTCTTTGTTAAGACAATTGTTTTATTATTTGTTTGTTTGTTTGTTAAGGCGGTAAATGAAGTGGAAATCATGTGGAAATCAATGTAAAATTCATTTTATAATTTAAATTTAAACTTAAACTTACTTACGTTGGTACTATTGCTTTGTGGTTGTTGGTTTTGTTTGTTTATGTGTTGCACATTCGCTCAATATTTTATAAATATTCTTTTGTTTTTGCAATAAATATTTTCAATATTGTTTTTGTTTCTTTACTTGCTCGCTTCGCTTCAATAATTTATTTTTTATGTACACAAATATAAATATGAGCTATTTTATATGGCGTTAAATATTAAATAAATTCTCTGCTATTATTTCGGGGTTGTTGTTGTTGTTGTTGTTGTTTGTGAGTGTGTTGGGGGTTGCTTTCATTGGGTGTTCTATTCCTATATTTCACTGACTGCTTGGCTCTTAAAAGTAAATTAAAATTATTGCTATTGTGTCGGTGTCGGTGTCTGCGCGTGTGTGCGTGTGTGTGTGTGTGTGTGTGAGTGTGCTGAGTGTCCTATTTTTACTTATAATCCCTGTCAATTCATAAATATTCCATTTTTGCTCTAAACAAAAATATAACAAATTCTTTGCTATTGTTTATGGCGCTCCTCCTCCTCCTCCTCCTCCTCTCTGGGTTTAGTATTTAGTTCTTTTTTTGTTTTGGTTTTTGTTTTTGTTTTTAATTTAAAAGTTGCTTAGTCGCAGATTTAAAGTAATGCAAAGTTTTCTCAGTTTTTTCCATACAATTTTCATTTAAAGATTAAAAATTACTTACAAGCAAATACATAATAATTACTCTTAATTTAACATTTATAATTGTTTTAGTGGTTTATTTTTATTTATTTTTTTTTGCTTTTTGCTTCTTTTTTATTATTATTTGCCTTTGTTTTAACTTTTGAAGTTTGCTCTCTTCTTCTCTCTGAAATGTTCTTACACTTTAATGGGGTTGGTTTTTGTGTGATTTGAATGATTCTGTTGTTGTTGTGGTTGAGTTCTTTCAATTTTGTTCTTTGGGTGTTTATCAATTTTCTATGGCTATTTTTTAGTTCTGGTTTCCGTTTCTGCTTCACTAGTTGTTGTATATATAAAAAAAACCAAAAAGAATTATTTCTGTAAAATATTTTTGTCTATTTTGTTTGCGGTTTTGTTGTAGTTGTAGAAAAAGAAAACATACAAACCAAAACATAAAACATTGTTTGGTTGTTCTTTAAGGTAAATTATCGTAAAATTTTAGTTCTATGGCACATTGTTGCAAAAGTCGCCAAGACGTCCATTTTCCAAGCAGTTGAGTTCAATAATAAACGATAAAAGAAAAATCAAACGATAAAAAGACGCACATAAATAAACACTCAAATTACATACAAACGTAACGCTGACGCACGTACATAAAAATCAGACTTCGACTTATATAGGAACAACATAATTAATTGTTAAAAATTCATTTAATTATTACTACATAAATAGGAGCAATGGAAGAGACTGAGAGGCCGATGCGGACGCCAATGTTAAGACTAAAAGAGACTGATGCAGACTGATGAGACTGATGCAGACTGATGAGACTGATGCAGACTGATGCGACTGATGGAGACTGATGCAGACTGGCGAGACTGATGGAGCCTGGCGAGACTGATGGAGACTGACGAGACTGATGCAGAGAGACGAGCCTCAAGGAGACTGGCGAGACTGATGGAGACTGACGAGACTGATGCAGAGAGACGAGCCTCAAGGAGACTGGCAAGACTGATCCAGACTGGCGAGACTTATGCAGAGAGGCGAGACTCACGGAGACTGACCATACTGATGGAGACTGATGATACTGAAGGAGACTGATGAGACTGATGCAGACTGATGAGACTGATGCAGACTGACGAGACTGATGGAGACTGGCGAGACTTATGCAGAGAGGCGAGCCTCAAGGAGACTGGCAAGACTGATGCAGAGAGGCGAGACTCACGGAGACTGACCATACTGATGGAGGCTGACGAGACTGATGGGGACTGATACAGACTGGCGAGACTGATTTAGACTGACGAGACTGATGCCGACTCACGAGACTGATGCAGACTGGCGAGACTGATTTAGACTGACGAGACTGATGCCGACTCACGAGGCTGATGCAGAATGGCGAGACTGTTGAAGAATGGCGAGACTGTTGAAGAATGGCAAGACTGATGGAGACTGATACAGACTGGCAAGACTGATGCAGACTGGCGAGATTGATGGAGTCTGGCGAGACTGAAGCAGACTGACGAGATTGATGGAGACTTGCAAGAATGATGAAGACTGGCGAGACTGATGCAGACTGGAGAGACTGATGGAGCCTAGCGAGACTGATGGAGCCTAGCGAGACTGATGCAAACTGGCGAGACTGTTGGAGCCTGGCGAGACTGATTTAGACTGACGAGACTGATGCCGACTCACGAGACTGATGCAGACTGGCGAGACTGATGGAGACTGGCGAGACTGATTATTTCTTTCGCCAGCTGAGCGAGCGCATACGAAATACTAATTAGGGAATGCAGACAATGACAGTGAATACTACCGTAGTATCTACGAGTACATGGGGTGGCCTCTGGTTTGGCTGCATACGTACTTAGGACTACTTACGAATCTCGATGCTTTGGGAACTGCTGGCTTCCTTTCGATACTTTTGAGTGTAACTAGTCTCAATATCGATACTCATCATTCAGGGAATTTATCATTCCTTTATTCGATGTTGTTTATTCAGCAAGAAATCATGAGAACTGTGTCTTTAAAATCCGATAAAAGCACTCATAGGAACTCCACAGTTTCCGTCGATACTTTTGAGTGTAACTAGTCTCAATATCGATACTCATCATTCAATATATGCATCATTCATTTGTTCGATATTACTCAGCAGGAAACCATGAGAACAATGTCCTTGAAATCTGCAGAGAACACTCATACTGTATTTGAACTTTTGTTCGCACTTCTTTTACTCCATAGTTAGTAAAACTTTGCTTTATCCTCCCCACTCTCTTCGAATAGTTTTGCTGAAAATGTACTTGAATATGTTCCACGCATGCGAAGCTCATTCGTCGAATTCACATCATTCCTGATCTCCGCCTCTTAAACCCTGAAAGTAACGGGGAATACGAACCTCATTCGTCGAACTCACATCATTCCTGATCTCCTATTTATAAATCCCTGACAGTAACGGGGGATGCGACCCTCATTCGTCGTTGTCACATCATTCATGATCCCCGCTTCTTAAAACCTTGGCACACCCTAAAGAGTAGTGGGGAAAGAGTAAAGGAATACTTTACTCCTCCATTCGGGTATTATTCGGGTTGTATTTCATTCTGTAGTTTATCTGGCAAAAATGTCGAACTTTAATCTCATCTGGTCACGAGCTTCGAGTATCTCGGATTTTTATTGGGTTTCTTCTAGGGACACTTCTAACCTAAGCTATGAGATCAAATAAACAAATTGAAAAATCTTCACTACTACTCGAAACTTATGCTGAATTGGGTGCTGGAGTCTCAGCAAGGGTATTTCAGATATGAAAAAGGGGTTTCACACTTGACACCGACTCAGTACTTTTGTTATCGTTGCAGTTAAACAGTTTCAGTACTTTTTTGTGTTGATACCTGTTCTGATATCTGAGTACAAGAACTTAGTCTAGTGAAGTCTGAGTACACTTGACGAAGCCTTCACTATTCTGTCAGGTGTTCGGTGCTTTGATTTTCATCAGTTGCATGAAGAGAGATCCATATTTAATACTGATATATAATGAGGGATTCGACACTAGAGCTTTTCTTCCCCACGCTTTATTAGCGATATTTATACTCAAAAGAGTGAGATTACTTAAGAGTGTGTTCTGCAATGAGTGAGATTACTGAAGCCTGTATTCTGTTATGAGTGAGATTAATGAAGCCTGTGTGCGTGTGAAATGAGTGAGATTACTCTAGCCTGAGTTCTGAAATGATTCAGATTACTTAACAGCGTCTTCTCAAATGAGTGAGATCACTGAAGCCTGTTTTCTGAAATGAATGAGATTACTTAAGCCTGTGTTCTGAAATGTGTGAGCTTACTTGAGTGAGTTTTGGTATAGAAAAGTCTAACATTTTAAATCTTTTTTCTCCACTCTTCTGTATTCATCACTGATATATAATGTAGGATTCGACACTAGACCTTTTTTCTTGCTAGAGATATTTATACTCAAATGGGTGAGATTACTTAAGCCTGTGCTCTGAAATGAGTGAGATTGTTTAAGAGTGTGTTCTGAAATTAGTGAGTTTCGAGTAAGTCTACCATTTCATATGTTTTTCTCTCCAATCCTCCGAATTCATCACTCAATCAATCTCATATTCTATTAGAGCGCTCACTTTTCCACTCATATCTCTCATTCTATCGATAATGATATGCGAGCATGTAGAGTCATATGAGTTGCTGAACCAGACTCGAATCGTCTCCACATTTTTCATGATGACCAGTGTTCAGTCACAAAGTACTCAGAATGAAACTCCCAATTTTATGTAGTAAACTTTTCCAACTTCTTTGAGTAGTCAAACTGATGATATTGTTCTGATTTGGGTTTGTTGAACACCTCAGGAAGTCCAAAGTTTGATATCATAGTGTTTCGTAAGGTAACAGCCACAAGTCTTTGCACGTAATCAAGGAACCACCAGAGTGTGAAAACCCTAATGTGCCATATTCTCACGCATGTAACCCAGACCAAAAACTAGCTGAGGAGCATATTTTTAGTACGACTTTAACCTTCAATGCTTCGTAAATGGAAGCATGCCAAGTAAGCGATGTGATCGGAACATGAATATTAGATGTCTCCACTATGATCAACCCACCTATATAATGAGAACTACTCGTAGTACTACAATTTCACCTCTGGTTTAGAAAACAACAGTCAGCTAGGGGTGTGATGAGCTTTAAAGCCAGTCTGATTTGATTTGTTTGACCCCAATTATGGAAATGATTTGCACCCGAGTATTCAGAAATGTATGACAGAGTGTAACCTATTTAGTGATGATTTTCTTACGATACTTTTCTTTCGATACACTTCTTTCGATCCTTTTCTTTCGATACTTCTCTGTTGATTCTTTTCTTTCGAATTCGTTTCTGTCGATACTCTTCTTTCGATACTTCTCTGTCGACACTCTTCTTTCGATACTTTTCTGTCGATACTCTTCTTTCGACACTTTTCTGTATATACTTTTCTTTCGATACTCTTCTTGGCCACAGCTATAGTCGTGGTGGCCGTAGCAACTCTCCAGCCTTAGCTTTCGTTAAATTTCAGTGGAAGTTTCTGTTGCTAGAAGGTCTAGAAGGTAATGTCCGATTTGTCTATACTCTGAGTATCAGCGAAACAGGTGTTGCAATCCAATCGATCGAAGAAGTACCTATACCAGTTCTTCTTCTATGACCAGTGGATCATTGAGATCAATCCATTCAGTCGCCGGAAGCACTCACTGCTAGCATCAAATTGATCGGTAAATAACTATGCGAAATCTTCCCAGGGTTATCTTTAAAGTCAATCCGTTCAGTCGCCGGAAGCACTCACTGCCATAATCAAATCTATCGATAAATAGCTATGCGACATCTTCTCAGGGTTCTTTTCAAAGTCAATCCATTCAGTCCCCGGAAGTACCCACAACCAAAATCAAATCGATCGGTAAATAGGTATGCGAGATCTTCTCAGGGTTTTCTTTAAAGTCTCCGTTTAGTTGTCGGAAGCTTTCACTGTCATAATTTATTCTATTGGTAAAAAGCTATGCGAGATATTCTCAGGGTTCTCTTTAAAGTCAATCCATTCAGTCGCCGGAAGCACTTGCTGCCATAATCAAATCGATCGGTAAATAGGTATGCGAGATCTTCTCAGGGTTTTCTTTAAAGTCTCCGTTTAGTTGTCGGAAGCTTTGACTGTCATAATTTATTCTATTGGTAAAAAGCTATGCGAGATCTTCTCAGGGTTCTCTTTAAACTCAGTCCGTTCAGTCGCCGGAAACACTTACTTCTGACGTCACTATGGTGTATGCAGTGTACGTACCAAATTAGGGAATCTTCACTAAAACACCTGAGGTCAATTACGATCGAGTCTCATATCGCTGAACTTTGTCTACCGGGGCATATTGGCATAATCGCTATAAAGCGAAGCACTCACTGCCGGATCGGACATTATAGCAGTGTCATCAGCCCTGGCTCTAAGTGTAGCTCTCCTCTGTTCGTCACTTGTCGGAAATGTCGATATCAGCTCCACCTGTACTCATTCTGGAACGCCCATCTCTACTTCCAATGCCGCCGTTTACAAACTAAATGGAGACAGTTACTCTATGATAACAGAAAAACAAACAAACGGAAGATATTTAATTAATTCGAGGTAGCATTCGAGATACTTCTCGTACTCGTTTCACTTTTAACTTGTTTCTCACTTAAATAATTTAACTATGTCTGGCAGGCAAAAGAATAACTTTTATATAAGCCACGCCTACAATGTCAATGGCCGGGCCGTCAATTGTACACGTTGTCATATAAACGGTCTTCATTTTTGTTTCAGTGTTTGATGTTTGGTGCAGTTTTTCTGTGATTGTGGTTGTTGTCGTCTTACAAATTTCCTTTCTTTGTTCGGTGTTTTGTTCGGTGTTTTGTTCAGGTCTTTGTTGAGTTTATTGTTCAGATTTTTGTTGAGTTTATTGTTCAGATTTTTGTTGAGTTTTTTGTTTAATTTTTTTTTTGCTATTTTTGTTTTGTGTTTTTTTAAATAATTTTTTGTATAATTTAAAATTTAGAACTTTAAACTAAATTCAGTTTTATTTCTTGGCGGATTTTGTGTGGGAGTGTTGTTGTGGTGTGGGTCGGTGTGTGTGACTGTGGGTGTCTGTGTCTCTGGCTGTGTGGGTTGTTGTTTGCTATCCGTACTTCTTCTTCTTCTTCGTAGTCTTCTTCTTGTTTTGCCTGTTCTTGTCCTTCTATTTCTGGTCTGTTCTGCTGTGTCCTTGTTTGTTGTCGTTCTTTGTGATTGTAAATTCTTTACCTATAATTAAGTTTTATACATATGTATAACTGTACAATTGTATATTTTGTATTTATATTTATATATAAAAGTAGTATAACAAGGAACCATTTTTTGATTATATAAAAATGCACTTAAAAAAATTAGTGTTCAAAACGAAAACTCAACTTAAACGTTAAACAAAACTAAATCATAATAATTTAATATTTGAAATACAAACAAATTCAACGCTTGCAAAACTGTCAACGACGTTGGCAAACTTTTCTCTTTTTTGGTTTTCTTTTTGTTGCTTTTGCTTTTGCTTTTGTTTTTTTTTTTGTTTGTTTTGTTTTTTGCTTTTGTTTTTGTTTTGTTTTTGTTGTTTGTTTGTTTGTTTGTTTGTTTGTTTGTTTGTTTTATTTGAGGCTGTTGTTGGTGAAAATAATTGTTGATTTCTTTACATTGATTTGAATTGTTTTTGTTGTGTTTAACTAAATAACTTTCCAGTACAGTCAGTTCGGCTTTCTTGATTGCTGCTATTTTCTCTTTTACATCTTTTGCTTTTGCTTTAACAGTTATTTTATTATTATTATTATTTATTGTATATTTTTTATTATGTTTTTCATATATGCATATTTTTCAAATATGTTTAAAAAATATTATACACATTAATATAGTATATATATATACTGATATACATATATATATATATATATATATATATATATATATATATATATATATATATATATATATATATATATATATATATATATATGTAAAGTTTTAGGTTAATATTTAGTTTTTGTTTTTGTTTTGCTTTTGTTTTTGTGTTTTCAATTGCTTTGCCTATTTCTTAGTTTCGACATTTAATTCAACTAAAAGACTCGACTCTTTGATTGCTCTGGCGTACAAACCCACAAAAATCATTGAAGTATGTTTTTGGGTTTGTTGTTTTTGCTGTTTCTGTTTCTTTTTGCTTTTGTTTTATTACAATTAAAATAAATTTTTTATATATTTAATTAAGTTTATTGTAATAATAATAAAATATTCATATATATATTTTTTTAAATAATTTTTTTGTTTTGTTTTGTTTTTTTACCATTCTATTTCAACACTTTTTTCTTTAAATTAGTTTTATTTTTATTGGTTGTTGTAGTAGTAGTTGTTGTTGTTTTTCATGGACTTAAAACTATTATCACTATTGCAGTATACGGCTGTTGTTGTTGTTGTTGTTCTTTAATTATTATTATTTTTATTGTTTTTGTAGGCATTTTGAATGGGGTAATTTTGTTGTTGTGGCTTTGGTTGTTGTTGTTGTTTTTGTTGTGCCGGAAGAAATAAAATTTTAAAGTGTACATTTTTATACATTTTCTTTTTTTGTTTGATTTTGTTTTGTGTCTTTTTGTTTTGGAATTTTGTTAGTATTGAATTTTTACTCTTAAAAGATTTTTTTTTTGCATTTATTTTTCTCATAATTATTATATTTAACCACTAATTAATAATGTGAGTGTATTGTTTTTTGTTTTTGTTTTTTTTTTAGTTTTTAAGAAGAAAGGACTTATTAATTTTTTTTTTTGTTTATTGTTTAAAGTTTTCCTTTCCGGGTTGCTTTTAAAATCAAAAATTTGGCATCCAATTCAAAAGAGAGCAAACAAAAAAATATTTAAAAAAAATTTTAAAAAATAAATAAATAAATAAAAATAAATAAAATAAAATTAAAAAAAAAAATTTATATATATATATATATATATATATATATATATATATATATATATACATATATATATATATATATATATATATATATATATATATATATATATATATATATATATATATATATATATACACATATATATATATATATATATATATATATATATATATATATATATATATATATTAGAATTCATCTATAATAACGCCCAAGGGACGGACCGAATTAAGTCACTTCATCCTCATCCCCACTTCGAAGTTCGCACAATCGTTCCAGCACCTCCTCCCGGCCCGTCTAAATAGGGCTCTGGAACTTAATTGCTGGTTGGCATTTTCTTCCCCAGCTTTGTCGCTGTATACGAGAACTGTTTTCCATTTTTATTCAATAGTTCGATCACTATACTCATCCATTATCTAAGACGCTCATACCGTCTCCCATTGATAATACAAATGCTAGGAGAGTGGGGAAGTATTTTAAGCCCTCTCGAGTGTTGTTCTCATCTTAGATGCTGAACATTTTTTTCTTCCCCAGTACTGCGATTTATATAAAAACTCTGTGTAAAGTCTGAAGGGCACTTCATTCGATCTGTAAATAGTTATGCGAAATCTTCTCAGGGTTATCTTTAAAGTCAACAGGTTCATTCGCCGGAAACACTGAGTATCAGCGAAATAGGTGTTGCAATCCAATCGATCGAAGAAGTACCTACACCAGATCTTCTTCTGTGACCAGTGGATCATGAGATTTTCTGAGGGTTCTCTTTAAAGTCAACTAGTTCAGTTGTCGGAAGCTTTCGCTCCCATAATCAAATCGACCGGTAAATAGCTATTCTAAATCTTCTCAGGGTTATCTTTAAACTCAGTCCGTTCAGTGGCCGGAAACACGTACTTCTGACGTCACTATGGTGTATGCAGTGTACGTAACGTACCAAATTAGGGAATCTTCACTAAAACACCTGATGTCAACTATGACCGAGTTTCATATCGCTGAACTCTGTGTACCGGGCCATATTGACATAATCGCTATAAAGTTCATAATCGCTATAAAGTTCGTAATCGCTATAAAGTTCACCCACTGGTGTGGTCGAATCTACACGAAATTGTGAACTTCTGAAACTAGCAGGGCTGTGGGAGTCCAGGAAAATGGTCATGCGAAGGAAGGGGATTATATCATATAATCCAGAAGTAAAGCGGTTGAGTATCGGGATGCATTCTCATAAGAACAATAGAATTGATCGAATTGGAATTTGATTGGAGTAAGTGAGGTGATTGAGGGCAGGATGCATTCTCATAGGAACAATAGAATTGATCGAATAGGAATTTGATTGGAGTAAGTGAGGTGATTGAGAGTCGGGATGCATTCTCATAAGATCAATGGAATCGATAGAATAAGAATTTCATTAGAACAATTGCAGTGATTGAGGGTCAGGATGCATTCTCATAGGAACAATAGAATTGATCGAATTGGAATTTGATTGGAGTAAGTGAGGTGATTGTGAGTCGGGATGCATTCTCACAAGAGAACAATGGAATCGATCGAATAGGAATTTCATTGGAGTAAGTGGGGTGATTGAGGGTCAGGATGCATTCTCATAAGAACAATAGAATCGATCGAATAGGAATTTCATTGGAGTATGTGAGGGCTACATTTGCAAAAGATCAATGCAATCGATCGAAATTTCATTGTGAGTAATTTGCAAGCGGCTAAGAAAATAATTAATGGGCACACTGCTATAAAATTCCTAGTCATGGGAAATAGTTTCTAAAGTGAAGGAGCTTTTAGCGCACAGAATAATGATAGCCCCAGCTGTGGTAACAAAGATTGTGAATAATGGAGTCAACGATCCACTAAATGATTTAGGGAATATTCATCAAAACTCCCTGAGGTCATTTAGAATTCGATGAACTTTTCTTCCAGTGTCATGTTGAAATAATCGACATCGACAACATGTTCAGACACTGGTATGTTCGGGAACTGCGCTTCTGAACCCAACAGGGCTGCTGGAGTCAAGGAAAATGCCCCTGTGAAGGCAGGTGATAGATCCTTTAGTACTTTAAACGAACGGGAGTACGCTTAGCTGGGTGAAGTTGAAATAAAATGTATGAGCGAACAAAAAAGTGTGGCTGCTTTTTTACTGTTATGTGCGGAATGTTGTTATCCGTAAAGTCGCTATAACGCCCGTGTAATATAAATTAGGGTTGAATACTGTTATTTTTGGAATATTAACAACGCTTTCTGAAGTGGCTCTATAAGCCATTGCGGTGCCAGGAATACCTGTGGAAGTTTCCTCTATATACTGAACAAGAGATTTTCTGTTATTCTCAGTAAAAGTTCTCGGGGAATGTTCCACCTTTTAGAATAGAATGAACACACCAATTCTCCGTTCAGTTTTCATACAGACTGATTCCGCACTGAATCCTCATCACCACTCGACCTACTTCAGCACTGGACATAGCCTTCTATCTATGGAGCTCGGTCGCAGCGACTGAATTCAGACCTTCCAAGTGCCGCGCCGCGCCGCTCTGTGTTCATTCTAGTGGGGAGTTCAGTGAACTTTTCGCTAGATTAATTGAATTCTTGTTTATGTTTGATTAAAAAAACTTTAAAAAAATATTTAAAAATGTTTCTAAATCATAAAAAAATTAACTGATTTTGTTTTTGATCTTAACATTATGTCATAAAAGAGTTTAATTGATTTTGTGTTTTAATTTTAACCTCATGTAAATAGAAAGAATAGTGCCCTAAAAATTGAGGTGGCAACCCGGCAAAAATTTTGTTTTCAAAATTTTTTCATTTACCAAAAAATGTTTTTACATTTTTAATTTTTTGCTTAATGTTTTTCTTTTCTCTTTTGCTTCTTTGCTTGCTTTTTGTTTTGCTCTCATTTCTTTTGCCGAATTTCCAAATATTTCCATTTTCGTTCTTAATGCTTTTTATGTAGTACATATTTTTATGTTTTCTTTTTGTTTTTTTCTGTATTGTTCTGTCAAATATTTCCAGAGGGTCTCAAAGAAAATGTTCCTTTCATTGTGTGTGTTTTTGTTCAAATTCTCCATTTCATATTGCCTGGGTTTATGTTTTGCTATGTTTATGTTATTTTTTATTTTATGATATATGTGTGTGTTTGTTTTTATGTTTATTATTATCATTGTTTTATTATTTTATTTTTATGTGGTAATTATTATTAATTATTATTATTAAATTATTATGGCTTTCAGACTGCAATTAAAAAATTGTTGCTATGTATAAAAATTATTTGTACTTTTGGTTCATAATTGGGCTATTGTTGTTTATGTTCTTGTTGTTGGTTGTTGGTTGTTGTCGGTTGTTGTGATTCTTGTAATATTTGTATGCTTATTTTATGGATATAACTCTCATCTTCTGTTACTTGTTTGTGGTTCTAGTTCTGTTCTGCTATTTTGTTGTTACTTTCTGTTTTCTTTTCATTTGTTGAAACTCGTAATGACTTCTAAACTATTTCTCTTAAGCGGCGGCAACATTCCCAGTCAACCGTGTGCTGACTAAAAACCACCGGAAAATGTTTTCGTCTTCCGCACTCCCGGTGGTGTTCAGTCAGTATACGTTTGATCAGCAGTGGGCGTGTCCGCTGGTCTGCTGGTGAAATGCACCTTCAATTGTGGAATTGTTGCCTGTTTGTTTAATCGATTGGATTGTTTGTTTGTTTGTTTGATTGATTGGTTGGTTGGTTGGTTGGTTGGTTGACTTTCTTCGTCTAAAGAGCAAAATAACGAAATGAGCGAAACGTGAGAACTGTTCTATTCTTGTTTCTATGAGTGTGTGGGTGTGGGTGAATGGGTGTGTATGTATTGCTGTATAAATGCTAAGCTGTGTCCATAATAAATATTCAAATTTATTTTATTTATCAACAAGTTTTAAAACTTTTTTTTGTGTATTATTTTGAATTTTGTTTTTATACCTTTTGTATTAGAAATTTTTTATACTTGGTTTGGTTTTTCTTTTCTTTTTTTCTTCTTATTTGTTATTTTACTTTCATTTGTGGAGAATTTTGTGGAAACCCCTTTTAAATTTCTCTCTCTCTCTCTCTTTCTCTTTCTCTTTGCCTTCCAATCTCGTTCATGTTTCGTTTCAGGAGTAATCGCTGAATTCTGCGCAGTTCTCTCTCTCTGTGCAGACCCTGCTTGCTTGTAGGTAGGTAGGTGTCTTTTCTAGAGTGTTTATAGGTCAAGTCCGGTAGTTTTTGTTTTCTGTTTTGTTTTTTATTATATCTTTTCTCTTCATGTTTGGTTTACTTTTCGTTCTTCTCGAAAATTGTGATTTTTGGAGCCTAATGAATTACGTCTTTTTGCTTTTTTAGAAATATTTTACCATGAAAATTTAACTTTTTACATATTCTTCTACTTACAAATTGCATAATTTCGTATCATTTTTCATGTTTTTTTTTATACTTAATTTATTTTTATGTTTAGTAATTTCGTATGTGCATGTGTTTCAAGTCCGAAATGAAAAAAAGTGTAACTTTGTATGTACAAGCGTGTATTTGCAAAACATAATTTTAATGATAAATAAAAGAAAAAAATTTGTTTATGCTGAAAATAAAAATAAAAAAAATTTTATTATGTAAAATTAAAAAAAAAAACAATAATAAACAAAAAATTTATTTTTTTATTATGTATAAAACAAAAAAAAAATTTTTTTGTTAATGTATAAAACAAAAAAAATTGTTTTTGTTAATGTATAAACAAAAAATAATAAGTTTTAATACGTATATATAAACAAAAAAATGTGTCAACAAAAAAAAAAATTATTTTGTAATAAAATATTTATAAAAAATTAATTTCATTAAAATGAAATTTTAAAAAATTTGTTTTAGTGAAAAAACACATATTTTTTGTATTTATATACATAAAAATATGTGTTGAATGTGTGTTTTAATGTGTCAAGAAGAAAAAAAATATTTTGTAAAAAAATGTGTACAAAAAATTTATTTTCGCTTAAATTAAATTTTAAAAAATTTGTTTTAGTAAAAAAACACATATTTTTTGTAATTATATATAAAAAAATATGCGTTGAATTTACAAAAAGAAATATTAGAAAAGTAAATGAAGGAAAAACATTTCTTTGCAAATAAAACCAGGTTTTTTTTTAACCCACATACAAAAAAAAATTTTTTAAACAAAAAATATTTTTTTAATATACACATTTTTTTTTGGAAATATATAAGAAAAGTCTTGATAAATAACCGAGCAATGAAATTTTTTAAGTACATAAAAAACATAAAAAAACAAAAAATTGTATGTTTTCATTAATAATTAATATGAGCATAAATAAATAAAAATTTTAATGGAGCTTTTTAAACGATTTTTCTTCAATCTAAGTTTTTGTTTTTAAATTTAGTTTTAAATTTTGCCTCTAATTTTGCAAATTGCTCACGCACACATCGACATCTCTTAAATTTATGCACTATTATTTTCGTTTCTTCGCTACAAAAAAATTTTGATTAATAATTTTGTTGGGCCTAAATTTATATGATAGTTTAATTTAATTTTCTTAATTTTTGTTTCGTTTTGTTTTTGTTTTTTGTTGTTATTTTTGTTAATTTAAACATTTACAAAAGTTTTATATTTTGTTTTATTTTGTGGTTTTTAAATTTTTAAATTTTTTTTAAATTTTTTTTTTTTTAATTTTAATTTCTCGTTATCACAGCGACATTCAGTCTAAAATTTGCTTTCATTAGAATTATAGCATGATGTGCCATAATTGTTTGTTTCTTTTATTAACTAAAACCTAGAAACTAAATCTAGAGTTAAAGCCAAACATTTTGCTTAACATTATTTGCTCTTCCATGCAATTTTATTTGCGTTGTTTTTATTTGTTTTTTGATAAAATTTATTTTTTTTTTTTTGTTTTTATCCTCTCATAAAGCCGAAATAAGTTCCTTTAATAAATTTAAAATTTCCACTAAATTTTGAATTTAAGGCCTAAAGTACGTTTATAGATATAATTTCATTGTTAAAATTTATAGCGTGTTTATAGCATATCATGCTGATGCGAATAATTCTAATAAAAGCCTGTTTTATATCTTTAAGCAATCCAAAATTCATGTTTATTTGTCCAAAATACTATGCCGAAAGGTTCAATTATGTTAAGTGTGTTAGCAATGGGCCTACATTAAATAAAATTTTGTCTAAATTCCACCTTTTGTGTGTTTAATAATAAAATCTCAAAACTCCGAAACAAACTTTTAACTATAAAACTTTTGCACGTACGAATCTCCCGCCAATTCCTGCCTCCTCCATTCTTCCTGGACCACTCTTTTTACATTCAATGCCTTCTTTTATTTACAAACGAGGAGTTCGTTCTCACTTTGCTTTACTATTTAATCCAAAATTGTGCTCTCGCTCTCGCTCTCTCTCTCTCTCTCTCTCTCTCTCTCTCTCACATTTTTATCACAATCACGCATTCATTCCAGCCGAAAAGGTATCATTTCCAAAATTCGTTGCCAAACATAATAAACTTCAAAATACTCCTTTCACCCCATTTTCGTAACGTAACCAAATAAACATTAATATTGATTATAAGTACAAAGTAATAATAAATAAGTAAACAAAATAAAAACAATTACTTTTTATTTAATTGATAATATTTATTAGATATTAAAAAAACATATGCAAACTTATAAATTATAAAACTTAACTATTAAAGAAAAACAAAATTACAAGTTTATATATTTATGTTTAAAAATACGACGCTTCGTTTAAGGTGTTAAAATTATGAGTAGTAATTTTAAAAAGAACTTCAAATAGGAAACATTTTTTTTATTTAAATATATAACAATAATAAATGCTTTTACAGTACAAAAGAGTTAGTTAAGAACAAAAGGGGAAGTTCAAATAAAAAAACAAGTAAAAAAAAATTAATACAAATCAAACAAATATTATAAATAATAAAAACAATTTGTAAAACAAATCTTTTATAATAAACACAAAATTTAAAAAATAAGTAAACAAAATTCAAGTCAACGGAAAAATAATAATAAAAAAAATTATAATAAAAAATTATAATAAAAAAATAATAATGAAAATCAATCATTTTGCAATAAACACAAAATTTAAAAGATAAATATATAAAAAAAACATTTTGCAATAAACACAAAATTTAAAAGATAAATATATAGAAAAAACATTTTGCAATAAACACAAAATTTAGAAGATAAATATATAAAAGAAGAATTGAAATTTTAATAAAAAATTAATAAAATGTGTAAAAACCAAATTTCCAAAATAAAAAAATAAAAACATATATTTAATATTTTAATAAAAAATTAATAAAATGAGTAAAAACATAATTTTTAAACATTTTAATTAATTTAAATAGCAATAAAATGTGTAAAAACAATTTTTTTCAAATTTTATTTACATTCAATTTAACAAAAAAAATTATAATAAATTTGGATCAATTTTACGTATATTAAATAAAAATTTAAATGTATAAAAACAAATTTTATCAAATTTTATTTTTTTTTAATTTAACAGAAAATAAATAAATATATAAAAACTAAATTTTCAATCTATTTCAATTTATAATAAAATGAATAAAAACTAAATTTTTAAACATTTTATTCATTTTAAATAATAATTAAAAAATAATAAAATATGTAAAAAATGATTTTTTCAAATTTTATTATTTTCAATTATAAACAAAAATACTAAAATGTGTAAAAATTAAATTTTAAAAATTTTATTTATTTTTAATAATTAATAAAAAATAATAAAATAAGTAAAAAATGATTTTTTCAAATTTTATTATTTTCAATTATAAAAAAAAAACAATAATAAAGAGTAAAAATTAATTTTTCAAAATCGTATTTATTTTTAATAATTATTAAAAATAATACAATATTTAAAAAATTAGTTTTTTCAAATTTTATTATTTTAAATTATAAAAAATAATAAAATGTGCTAAAATAAAATTTTAAAAAGTGTATTTTTTTTTAATAATTATTAAAAAATAATAAAATAAGTAAAAAGTGATTTTTTAAAATTTTATTATTTTCAATTATAAAAAAAAATAATAAAGATTAAAAATTAATTTTTCAAAATTGTATTTATTTTTAATAATTATTAAAAATAATACATTATTTAAAAAACTATTTTTTCAAATTTTATTATTTTAAATTATAAAAAATAATAAAATGAGTAAAAATTAATTTTTCAAAACTGTATTTATTTTTAATAATTATTAAAAATAATACAATATTTAAAAAATTAGTTTTTTCAAATTTTATTATTTTAAATTATAAAAAATAATAAAATGTGCTAAAATAAAATTTTAAAAAGTGTATTTTTTTTTTAATAATTATTAAAAAATAATAAAATAAGTAAAAAGTGATCTTTTAAAATTTTATTATTTTCAATTATAAAAAAAAATAATAAAGATTAAAAATTAATTTTTCAAAATTGTATTTATTTTTAATAATTATTAAAAATAATACATTATTTAAAAAACTATTTTTTCAAATTTTATTATTTTCAATTATTAAAAAAAACAATAATAAAGAGTAAAAATTAGTTCTTCAAAATTGTATTTATTTTTAATAATTATTAAAGATAATACAATATTTAAAAAAAATTTTTCTCAAATTTTATTATTTTCAATTATAAAAAATTATAAAATTAGCAAAAATTTAATTTTAACAATTGTATTTATTTTTAATAATTATTAAAAAATAATAAACTAAGTAAAAAATGATTTTTTCAAATTTTATTATTTTCAATTATAAAAAAAAAATTTCAAAACTGTATTTATTTTTAATAATTATTAAAAATAATACAATATTTAAAAAATAATTTTTTCAAATTTGATTATTTTAAATGATAAAAAATAATAAAATGTGTGAAAATAAAATTTTAAAAATTGTATTTATTTTTAATAATTATTAGAAAAAATAATAAAAGAAGCGAAATTGAATTTTATAAAATTGTGTTTATTTGAAATAATAATAATTTTTGAAAATTTTTTAAGTTTTAACTTTATTATTAAATAAAATAAAAATTTTTAAATTTTTTTAATATCAAATAATAACAAAATATAATAAAACGTAAAAAAAATTCTTTGTTTAAATAAAAACATTAAAAACAAATAAAAACAAATAAAAACAATATAACATAAATCAAAAATATAAAATCAAAAGACAATTTGAATAAAAATGAAAAAAACTACAACATAATAAATAAATAATAAATGAAAAAAATGAAAATTATCCACACATGGAAAAACCTGAATAAAAATTGTTAAAACACATTCCTTAAAACAAATTATTTTTTAAAGTTTGCAGTGGGAAAACACTTTGTTAATCTTCTGTTTATGACATCTCGTTTTGTATTTAAGTGTGACGACAACTTATGCGAAAACCAGACCCTGCACTCCTACCCTCCCAGCCCACACAACGGAGGGGATATTCCTCTGTCTTTACTTCTTGGAAGGGGAGAAGAGTGCTCATTAGTAAAGGAGATATCAGCGCAGAGGTGTGGGAAAGTTCAAATAGCCACAAAAAACGATATTATATAACATAAATTTGTTTGAAATTTGTAATAAAAAAAAAATAATTTTAAATTTATAAAAAAAATGTTCGAAATTTATATAAAAAAGTAACTGTTTGAATTTGAATAAAAAAATGTTTTTTTTTTTAAATTTCAATAAAAACAAATTGTTTTAAAATAATAATAAAAAAAATTATTTGAAATTTATAATAAAGAAATTATTTGAAATTTATAATAAAAAATTGTTTGAAATTTATAATAAAGAAATTGTTTTTAATTTTAATAAAAACAAATTGTTTTTAATTTTAATAAAAAACCGTTTTTTAAAATTTACTATAAAAACAAATTGTTTTAAAATTTTAATAATTTTTTGTAGTTCAGAATTCCACCGTAGAAAGAGTGCTTCAAGCATTCAGGCGAGAGGTACTCTAAGACTGATGATAGCAGAAAGAGGGGAGGGGGTAGATAGAGAAGCTATGGAAGCGGTAGTTACACCTCCTCAAATTCAATTGTTTCTCTTATCTATATCTTAGAAGTCTGTTGAGAGATAGGAAGATAGATTTAGATAGACCAGATTAGATTTATAAAACTATATATAAAAAAAAAATTATCACTTTAAGTTGAAAATAAATTGGTTGGTTGAAGGGAACCAAGAATTGAAGTACATTTGTAAACGGGGCCGGTGGAGTGAGAAGGGCCGCGCACTGAAAAGGGCCGCGGGGTGAGATGGGCCGGCAGAGTGAGAATGGCCGGCGGAGTGAAAAGGGCGAAGTATTAAGTACAGCGCTGTTAGCTTTACTACATAAAAAAAATTCAACTGAGTTGAATAAGTGAGATTGAGGTGAATAGGATAGATTGAGGTGAATAAGTTAGATAGAGGTGAATAGGGCTGAATATGCTTATACAGTGAGAGGCCGCTCCCTAACTTCCAGCGATTAATTCCCATTGTGCAGCTGAGAATATGACGACTGCGCTCCCCGGGCTACTGACAAATCGCCCCAAGTGGAGAAGGAAAAGAAGAATATTTTAATTGCCGCAATTGGAGATGGAATTGATAAATAACTTCTTTGCCGCCATGGTGGTGAGTGCGGTTCTAACCACGTTCTTTTCTGTGCCACTCTAAGGTGGGTGTCCTGCGAAGATTCCCAATACACATCAGACACACTCCCAGCGCAGAGACCATTTTAATGAGTCTGCTCCTGGTCGCATTTTCCCATAAGTTTTCGTGTTCGTTTCACTTCATTTTCATCACTTCTCTCTTAGTTAATCGTTTTCTTTTTAAATATGGCACCTCTGGAGTCACTTTGTGTTTCGTTTAACATTAACAAAATTTAAATTAAATGGAAATAGTTAACAAACAAAAAAGAAGATCGTCTCTTCAACGCAATATGTGGAAATTGTGTGGATAAGGTAAATAAAAATAGTAATTAAAGTAAAATAAAATATACATTTGTATCAAAAACAACGGGAAGACAATTTAAAAGTTCCTTTTTCTGCATATAAATAAAATTCTACAAAAAAAAAAAAAAAAAATGTATATATATATATATATTTATAGATATATATTCTTATAATCACGTTGAAAAGTGAAAATATTATGTTCATAAATTACTTGCAAAAGTTTTCAACTCATTTGTGACAAAAAAAAAAGAAAAAAAACTGTAAATATTTTTAATTATCACTTACGCAACTACAACATTTTTAAGTATAATAACTACAGAACTACTCATTTAAACAATAGAAATGAAAAACAATAATAAAAGAAGAGTCTGCAAAAAATTATAAACAACAAAAGAAGAAGAAAAGAACTAAAAATTGCATTTAATATTAAAGTTAATTATAATAAAACTTGAAGCTGCTCATTTGATGAAGAATTCACACACGGGTTGGTTGGGTTTCCAATTTAAAAGTAATATTGCAATTGAGAAAGAAAATTAAATTAATAACTCTGCTTTAGAAATTTGCATAATTATCGCTCGCTCGAATTAAATTTTAAATTTAAATTTAAATATAAACATTTTACATTTTGTTCGCAACATTTCTCTCATACTTTCTTCGCTCCTCTTGCAATTAAAATTACTTGAAAAGAATAAATTTATTATTATATTTATAAAAAAACAAAAGAAACAAAATAATCAAATAAAAAGTATTTAAAAAATAAAATTCATTTTCGTTTTATATAATAAATTTAAATATTTTATGTTTTTACCTTAATTAAAACGTGCGCTTAGCGGATTCAGCGTTGTGGAAGAAGGCACAGGACGGGATTGACGCAGATGGCGATCAAAGCGATTGGTTGCGGGTACACTAAAATGTCGAACCCTGGAACTCTCACAGGGATGCGCTCAGCTGAATGGCTCACTGCTTCACTCAGGCGGCGTCAGAGCAGCAGTCAGTAATTTAACTCAAGGCAAATTCCAGACTGAGTAAAGGAGTCAAATTGAGTTAAGAAACAAACCAAACTGAGATAAGAACTCAAATTGAATTAAGTATTCAAACTGTGTTAAGAAAGACTCGGAACTGAGTTAAGATATAAACAAACTGAGATAAGAACTCAAATTGAGTTAAAAAATAATCAAACTGAGTTAAGAAGTATTCAAATTAGGGTGAGAAAGACTCAGAACTGAGTTAAGAAACACTCAAACTAAGTTAAGAGGTACTCAAACTGAATTAAGGAGTACTCAAACTGAATTAAGCAGTACTCAAACAAGGTTAAGAAATACCCAATCTAAGTTAAGATTTAAATTAAGTTAAGAAGTACTCAAACTGAGTTAAGAAAAACTCAAGACTAAGTTAAGACTCAAACTAAGTTAAGACTAAAAATGAGTTAAGAAGTACTCCAACTAAGTTAAGACTCAAACTGAGTTAAGAAGTATTCAAAGTAGGGTGAGAAAGACTGAGTTTGGAAGTTTTCAAATTGAGTTAAGCAGTACTCAAACAAAGTTAAGAAATACTCAAAGTTAAGAAATACTCAAACTAAATTAAGACTGAAACTAAATTAGACTCAAACTAAGTGAAGGCTCAAACTGAATTAAGCAGTACTCAAACTAAGTTAAGGCTCAAACTGAATTAAGCAGTACTTAAACAAGGTTAAGAAGTACTCCAACTAAGGTAAGACTTAAATTAAGTTAAGAAGCACTCAAACTGAGTTAAGAAAAACTCAGACTAAGTTAAGACTCAAACTAAGTTAAGACTCACAATGAGTTAAGAAGTACTCCAACTAAGTTAAGACTCAAACTGAGTTAAGAAGTGCTCCAACTGAGTTTGGAAGTATTCAAATTGAGTTAAGCAGTACTCAAACTGAGTTAACAAATACTCAAACTAAATTAAGAAATACTCAAACTAAATTAAGAAATACTCAAACTGAGTTAAGTGCTCCAACTGAGTTTGGAAGTATTCAAATTGAGTTAAGCAGTACTCAAACTGAGTTAACAAATACTCAAACTAAATTAAGAAATACTCAAAATAAATTAAGAAATACTCAAACTAAATTAAGAAATACTCAAACTGAGTTAAGACTCAATATGAGTTAAGAACTACTCCAACTAAGGTAAGATTTAAACCATAGAGTAAAGAAATAAGAGTCACAATCTGAAATGTCACTCATTTTTCGACATAGAAGAGATCGGTCGGGGGTAGTAACCAGAGTGGTGCTGCGATATGGAAATGCGAGCTATTTAATTGGCGCTATGCATACATAAAGTTCGAGAATGTGACTCTTATTTCTTTACTCTATGCTTAAACTGAGTTATGAAGTATTCCAACTAAGTTAAGTCTCAAACCGAATTAAGAAGTACTCGAACTGAGTTAAGAAATACTCAAACTAAATTAAGAACTACTCAAACAAAGTTACGAAGTATTCAAATTTAGTTAAGCAGTACTCAAATAAGGTTAAGAGATACTCAAACTAAACTAAGAACTACTCAAACTTAGTGAAGACGGAGCATGAGTTAAGAAGTACTCCAACTAAGTTAAGAATCAAACTGAGTTAAGATGTATTCAAAGTAGGGTGAGAAAGACTGAATTTGGAAGTATTCAAATTGAGTTAAGCAGTACTCAAACAAAGTTAAGAAATACTCGAACTAAATTAAGACTGAAACTAAATTAGACTCAAACTAAGTGATGGCTCAAACTGAATTAAGCAGTACTCAAACTAAGTTAAGGCTCAAACTGAATTAAGCAGTACTCAAACAAGGTTAAGAAGTACTCAAACTAAGGTAAGACTTAAATTAAGTTAAGAAGCACTCAAACTGAGTTAAGAAAAACTCAGACTGAGTTAAAACGGTACATGAGTTAAGAAGTACTCCAACTAACTTAAGACACAAATTGAGTTGAGACTCAAACAAAATCAAGAAATACTCACACTAATTTAAAAAACACTCAAACTAAGTTAAGGAAAACTCAAACTGATTTAAGAAATACTCGAACTGAGTTAAGAAATACTCGAACTGAGTTAAGAAGTGCTCCAACTGATTTAAAAAATACTCAAATTAAGTTTAGGCTCAAACTGAGTTAAGGAAGTATTCCAATTGATTTAAAAAAGACTCAAATTAGAAATTAGAAAACAGAAAATTTAGTTAAGAGGCACCGGAAACTGAGTTGATAGAGATTTGAGTTAAGACAGCTTTAAAACGAAATTAGGAAATACTCAAAACTAAGTTAGGAGAAAATCAAAACTAAGTTAACAAAGACTCTAAACTGAGTTAAGGAAGAGGTAAACTAACAGAGTAAAGAATCGAAACGGATTTGGAAGACACTCAAATCTGAGTTAACACCTAAAGCGAAATTAAGAAAGACTCAAAATGAAGCTAGAAAATACCTCACAGAAAATTATATAATCTAACAAAAGAGTTTATCATAAAAATACCAAACAAAATACATTTCCCTTATTTAGAGTGACACGACTGGAAGTGTTTCCTGCACGAACACACTCCTAAATTTATACCTACTATTTATAATGAATGTACGAGATTGAGTTAAAAGGCACTGCGTCTAGTGTTCAGCCGAGAACACCTTCTTCAACCCTTGAACAAAAAAATAAAACGCACAAGGAGCTTAAATAATTCTGTGAAGGGCAAATAGAGAGTCGATGAGATTGTGGGGTGAAAAGCACCTGATCAAACAACTAATCACATAAAAAGCTCCCTGCTAAGTTTGCCACAGAGCTTTTTGAGTGAGGTGGTCAAGACAAAATATCAAAAAATACGCTTAGATTCAGGCGAGAAGGGCCTGCTTTCGACGTGTTTTGATCTTCACAAGTTGAGGGTTTTATTGATTGAGCGATTAAGTTTTATAAGTGCTTTAGCTTTATTAAGCATCACAGGCCTTTTGACTCATACTCGTATAGAAGACATGCATACACATATAATTTAATTGACTTTGGTACAATGGTTTCTGAGAAACCACCTATGAATGCCTAGGCACCCACACGCATTGAGAAGGAATTGTACGCATACTTATACACTTAACTATACAGGGTGAGATTTTATGTAGGAGCAAGTGGCGCCCTACTAAAGTAAAAGAGGGCACAAGAAAAGGAGAGAACGTGAAAAGGAGAGAACAGGAAATGGAGAGAACAGGAAAAGGAGCGAAAAAGAATCAAATCCAGCCAAATAAGAGTGCGTAAGCGACGCGGAGGAAGCATTCGACAAGAAGTGATGTGGTGCAGTTTATAACTAGTCCGCACGAAACCGGTTTCAAAACCACTCAAGCTAATTAGTAATGAAAATAGGAAGGAAATTAGTTGAATTGCAGTGCAGCAGGGAACAATTGTCTTATCCAATAATAGGGCATGGCAGTTAAGACCATTTATTTGAGTTTAAAATCCAACTAGTTTGTGATCTAGTTTCAAACCAGTCCGTTGAATTGCAGTGATTCGCTGCGCAGTCATTTCTAACTTCTAGTTGGTGTTTCAAATGCACGTGGTTTCATGTTGTATGAGGATTAGTCTTACACTAACCAATTAGGTTGAGAACTGATCTTAAACTGGTCTTAAACTAGTAGTCCGTTATATAGCAGGCTACTTAGCCCCAAGCAATTTTGTTGGAAGTGACATTAGTTTGTGATTTGTTGTGCACTAGTGTCAAATCAGCTCACTTCACTGAACTCTTTTTATCGTCATGTAGTTACGTTTATGTGGTTTGCTGTGAACTAGTTCCAGACTAGGACCATCCTTTCACTACAGAGGGATTAACTCCACGTAATTCGGGGTTTGATGCGCTGCAAGGTAAATTCAAATAGTTGAAACTGCTTTAAAACAAGTGTCAAACTTGCAAAATTAGTCAAAAACTAGTGTAAACCAGTGTGAAACTAGTCTAAAATCAGTGTTGAACTAGTTTAAAGGTAGTGTCGGACTAGTCTGAAAAAAGCGCCATACTAGTTTAAAACCAGTTCCAAACTAGTCTAAAACCAGTCGGAAACTACTCTAAAGTCAATGTGGAACTGCTCTAAAATCAGTACCAACTAGTCTGAAACCAGTGCCAAACCAGTTTATAACCAGTCCCAAACTATTCTTAAACCAGTCTGAAACTACTCTAAAATCAATGTGACACTAGTCTGAGACCAGCACCAAACTAGTCTGAAACTAGCGCCAAACTAGTCTGAAACCAGCACCAAACTACTCTGAAACCAGCGCCAAACTAGTCTGAAACCAGCACCAAACTAGTCTAAAACCAGCGCCAAACTACTCTAAAACCAGCGCCAAACTAGTCTGAAACCAGCGCCAAACTAGTTTAAAACCAGCGCCAAACTACTCTTAAACCAGCGCCAAACTAGTCTGAAACTAGCGCCCAACTAGTCAGAAAACCAGCGCCAAACTAGTCTGAAACTAGCGCCCAACTAGTCTGAAACCAGCGCCAAACTACTCTAAAACCAGCGCCAAACTACTCTCGAGACCAGCGCCAAACTACACTGAAACCAGTGTCACGCTGGTCCCTCTTCATTTTGGGATAGCGACAAACGGGAGAGCCCTGAGTGAAACAGCGCCAGAGCGAGCGTGGAGTTCGAGTGTCCTGCAGGGAATGAAATTATTTGCAAGTGAGAGGAAAATATCGAGGCGAGTGTCGTGGCGACCGTGGAAGGATAATAGTTGAGTGGATCAGCGCCTGTGCCTCAAGCCCGCCAAGCGCCCATTTTAAGTGTCTAAATTTACACATGCCTAGAGTTTAAACTTGAAATTAATAATTTACACTGGCACACCCTTTTTTCCATATATGCACATTTTTTTTCGAACATAAAAACCGGGCATAAACGTCAATGATGGGTTAATTAGTTTGCTTACTTGCTTGCTCGGTTTGTTGGTTGGTTGATTGGTTGGTTGTATACGCGTTTTCTATTCTTATATTTTGTATTTTTTTGTTCTTATTTTTTTTCCCATTTTTTTTTTTTAATTCAAGTGCCAAAGTTTCGTCTCTGAGGACGATTTGTAAAATCTAGAAATGTGGTTTAAATTAAGTTTAAAGTAAACAAATCAATCCATTAGAGAAGAACAAGCATACGAGCAGAGTGTACGTGGGGAGTACGTGTCTGGTAAGTGTGCGTGCGTGTGTGTGCGTGCGTGTGCGTGTGTGTGTGTGTGTGTGTGTGTGTGTATGTGTGTGTGTGTGTGTGTGTGTGTGTGTGTGTGTGAGGTCCAGTGGGAAGCCATCATGAATGGGGAAGGCGTCTCTCTTTTCTTTCGGTCCGTTTGTCTCTCTGTCTTTGTGGGGTTCTTTGCTGCTCTGTACGGGAGCGAAGTTTAGAGTCCTTTTCTAAAAGACTAGGTTGCATATAGTGTTAGATCTCTAAAGCTAGGTAAACGTGTGTGTATGTGTGTGTGAGAGTACGTTAGTTTGTTAGTTTGTGTGTGTGATCGAGTTCGTGTGGGTGTGTCCGTTTGTATAACTTGCTCTCTTCTTTCGCACTTCGCACTGTAAAAACTACTTAACAAAATACATAATTTTAAAACTTAAACTTAAGCATTAAATTAAAAATATGCGTATCTATGTGTGTATGTGTGTGTGTGTGTGTGTGTGTGTGTGTGTATGTATATATATGTTTTTTCTCTCAGTGTATTGGTGTTTCACTTTTTTTCTGTTTTTCTTTTGTATACTAAAATTAATTTTTTGCTTTTCTTTTGCATTTTGCTTGTATAAAATTGTTTTTGTTTTTGTTTCTGTTTTTGTTTTTGTTTTACTTTTTGTTTTTGCTTTTGCTTTTGCCTTTGTATTTGCTTTACAAATATGGTTGTATGTATAGTAAGTATTGTTGTTGTTGTTGTTGTTGCTGTTCATGTTTCTGTTGGTATTGTTGTTGTTGTTGTTGTTGCATTTGTTTCTCACTTTAAATACTCTCGTTCCAATTTTCACTCACACGAAGTGAGTGGGTTTTTTCTCTCTTATAATATAATATATAAAAAAAAAGAGGAAGATAAATTTTCATAAACGATTTCAATGCAAATAAACGTATTTGTTGAATCTGCTAGAAAGGGGAAGTGGCCGTGGTAGGCGTGGTCGAGCCGCCGCAGCAGCAGCAGCAGCGTTGCCTGCTTGCTGTGCTTACATGTGGGCTGCTTGCTGAAATCATAGAGATCCGAATATCGAGTGTATGTGTGGGTGTATAGGAATTGCATGCGATAGTGTGGGTGGTGGCGGCGGCGGTGGGGGAGCGTGCAGCGTGGCTGCGCCATTGCCGCCTACCTGCGGATGCGTATGCGCTGGATGATGGGCTGTGGCGGCGGTCGCTGGTGGCAGTGATGCCACCGGCGGCAACGTAATGGACAGCGTCACGGTCTGCGGCGGTGGAGCATGTTGGACATGCGCCTGAGCCTGTGATTGCTGCTGCTGTTGTTGTTGCTGCTGTTGCTGCTGTTGCTGTTGTTGCTGCTGCTGCTGCTGCTGCTGTTGCTGCTGTTGCTGTTGTTGCTGTTGTTGTTGCTGCTGCTGTTGCTGCTGTTGCTGCTGCTGTTGCTGTTGTTGTTGCTGTGATTGTGGTTGGTGCGCCGGAGGCGCAGGCGCAGCCGACACTGGCACCACCACTGTCGCTGTGGTGGGATGTCACTGGGACACTACGGACGTTGCTGTATTCTGCTGCACAACCACTCCGGGCGCCACCGAGTTGGCGACGGTAACTGTCACGGGTGGCTGTGCAGCTGCTCCGCCGCCTGCATGGGCGGCTGTGGGCTGGCCCTGCGGTGCCTGGAAGGCTTGCTGGAAGGGTGGTCCGTAGCACTGCGGGAAGTAGAGCTCGTTTTTCACCACGGACTGCTGGGCGCCGTTGGCCGCCATTGAGCGCGGCAGTATGTTGGTCTTGTTGTCGGGGGGCGCTGACGCCGGATTGTTGTTGTTAAGGAATTGCTGGGCCGCTGCGTTCTTCGTGTCGTTCATCAGCTGATTGGCGGCAACGGCTGCAGCTGCAGAAGCCGCAGCTGCGGCAGCATGGCTATTGTTGGGATTGTTGGTGTTGCGACGCGCCTTGGTAGTGTTCGGATTCATGTGGTTGTCAATGTGCTTGGTCACTTCATTCTCGGTGGCGAAGCGACGTCGACAATTCGGCATGGGACAGCAGAATGGACGATCACCCTAGGAAGATGAAAGATAAAGTTAGAAAATCATTAGAAGAATAACAAACGAAAGTTAAAGCAGCTGACTTCCCACATAGGGGAAGGAAATTTCGAGAGAAGAAGTTTGCGTACACCCGAAGATGTGGCCATGGCACACAATCCTGAAATATTTAGAGCATCTGTAAAGCATCTGCAAGAATCCTTTACACACCAAAATACTCATATATTGCGTATGAACAATTTGAATGGAAAAGGGAGCATATTTTCAGGAGCTTACAACACTCCTGATAGCATCGGAAAAACGGGTCTGTATTTTTGATACGCTGTCCACCACCCAATAACACCATTTACCGATAATTGGTGGTCAATTTGCAGCATATTTTCAGGCTCCTTAAACAAACATCAAAAATAATCAAGAGTGTCTTACTACAGATCACTGAAATGTTTCCACCGCTAATCTCTGTCCCAGAATCTACAAAACACGTCCCAACACTGAACAAAGGAGATAACGCCTATGCAGATTATACTCAAGACATTAACGAGGATAAAGATGACCAATCCCTCGGAATGGATTGAATGATGGTATGATATTATGATGGTTTAATGGTTTGAGGGGTTAATGGTAATATGGTATGATGGTATCATGGAATGATGGTATGATGGTATGATGGTATGGTTAAATGGAATGATGGTATGATGGTATGGTTGTATGGATAAATGGTATGATGGTATGATGGTATGATGGTACGATGGTATGATAGTATGATAGTATAATGGCTTAATGGCTTGATGGTTTAATGTTATAATGGTATGGTGGTATACTGATATGGTAGAGTTATGTGATGGTGGTATTGGGGTATGATAGTATGATGGTATTATGCTATGATTGGATGATAGTATGATAGTATCATAGTGTGGTGGTTTGATGGAATGAGGGTATGTTGGTATGATGGTATGATGGTATGATGGTATGATGGTATGATGGTATGATGGAATGATGGTATGATGGGGTGATGGTATGATGGTATGATGGTATGATGGTATAGTGATATGGTACAATGGTGTAATGATGGTATGATGGTATGATGGTATAGTGATATGGTACAATGGTGTAATGATGGTATGATGGTATGATAGTTTGATGCTTTGATGGCTTGATGGTATGATGGAATGATGGTATGATGGTATGATGGTATGGTGGTATACTCATATGGTACAATGGTGTAATGATGGTATGGTGGTATACTCATATGGTACAATGGTGTAATGATGGTATGATGGTATGATAGTTTCATGCTTTGATGGCTTGATGGTATAATGGTATAAAGGAATGATGGTATGGTGGTATGGTGGTATGGTGGTATGATAGTATGATAGTATGGTGGTTTGATGGTATGATGGTATAATGGAATGGTATATTTATAGGGTTGTATGGTTAAATGGTGGTATGACCGTATAGTGATAGTGGTATGGTGGTATGATGGTAAGGTTGTATAGTGGTATGGTTATATGGTTCGATAGTGTGTGATGGTGTGATGGTGTGATGGTGTGATGTGTGTCTGTGGTGGTATGATGGTTCTATAATTTGATAGTTTAGTGGATGGATAAATGGATCAATGGAATAAGGAAACAATGGAATAATGCATAAATGGAATAATAAATGGAAGAATGAATGTACGTAAGAATGGATGTTTCCAGGGTACACAGTAGAACAAATAGATATTCACAATAGTTCTCTACGGAACACTGGGCACATACTAAGTCAAAGTTTTTAAAAATATCCCTGAGTATACTTTATACCAAGTTCGATAGAAAGGATAATTATACATCAGCTTACAGCTGGGATCACCAAAATAATGCAAACGTTCCGAGTTCCGCACACCGAGAAGACAAATTTTCGTCTCTTCGAAACAATTCAATTTCTAAAAGTAGCAAAGCAGAGTTCACGCCAGCTTCGTGTTTGGGCTGGTGTGAGTCAAGTCGACCCTGGTGATTTTACGACTCAGGTAAAATGAACCTTCGAGTGTACGGCTGACCAAATCCAGAACAGACAGAGAGACAAAGAGACAGTTCAAAGAACCGGTGAAAAATTGGGAGACCGCGACTTTCATCATACCCGATCGACGACGAGGACGGCTCGAGCCGGGAAAAATAAGAATGGTTGAGCGATTGTGACTATTTAAAGATTCAGAACCCACAAAAAAACCGAATAACTGAAAAAGCCACTTGCTTTCTTTAATTTCGCGAAGGTTAAACTCTGCCTGACGAGCCTTTTGAGACCCTTCAACGCTTCGCTTCCCGAATTAAATTTTAAAATTTGTAATGTTTCTTCTGGTGCCAAGACATAATCCCAAAAGACAATCTTCCAAAACTGGGGGATATGAGTTTACGTGGAAATGGTTTCAAAATCCCACACAGGCTTATTGGGGTTTCCTTAAAGAGGGTTTCTTTAAACAGGCTTTCCTTCCAATGGGTGTTGGACATCTCAAGTCCCTGTTAAATGAGCACGCCTTTCAGTCACTTCACAGTATGTCCGTCAAGGAGTGACCGGCTTTCGTATGTCCTGAGGGTATGTACAGCTTTGGAACTTTCATATCCGCACATACCAATTGCATCACCGGAAAGCTGAAGATCAAGGAAAAAACCACACATCAGTACATAATCATTCTAGATCTTGTGTGATTGACTTTTTTGCCGAGCCTGCCAAAATGCAATTGGAACTGAAACAGCGATGCTCAAACTTTTACATTTTTATCTGGAAAGCGCATGCGAACCCTTCGTGTGGCGACTCAAGTACGTCTGCCAAGCGCAGCGAACCCTTCGTGTGGCGACCCAAGTACATCTGTCAAGCGTATGTGAACACTTCGTGTGGCGACCCAAGTACGTCTCGAAAACTTGACATAGCTTTCGCATGCGTGCGCAGCTTTGAACATCGCTGTATTTAGATTTATATATATAATTCTATATATATATATATATATATATATATATATATATATATATATATATATATATATATATATATATATATATATATATATATATATATATATATATATATATATAATTCTATATATATATATTCTATATATATATATATATATATATATATATATATATATATATATAATTTCAAAATATATCTATATTTTCGATTTTGTTTTGCATTTCATGTCCTCAGGGGTTATGTCTGGGGGCACCCAAATTTTGTCTGAACTTTAAATCCAATTGTTCCGATTTCGAACATGCGTGTTCTTGCTTACGAACCGGCGCCGTCGTTGATGTCCTTGGAAGCCGTAGACTTCAATGCTACTTGCACTTGCTTTGGTGAATGCGACGCCTAAAAATGATATCTCTACTCTATCTTTACAATTTTACAACTACCTGGTGGGTCCTGGTGTGCTGATCGAGGATTGCCTTCTGCCTGAAGTCCTTGCCGCACTGTGCGCACTTGTACGGCTTCTCGCCTGTATGGATGCGTAAGTGCTGGAAAGCGAAAAACATGGAAAGAATCATTAGTTCGGACCGCCACAATTGAGCTCGCCTGTGGTCCACTCACTTGATTCAATATGGTGCGCTGCCGGAAGAAACGTGGGCAGTAGAGGCAGCCGAACGGCTTCTCATTCGTGTGGATGCGCAAGTGCTGTGTGAGGTGCGACTGCTGGCGGAAGCGCTTGCCGCACTCCGGGCACGGATACGGGCGCGACTCGATATGTATGCAGCCGTGCTGCAGCAGGGTCGTCTTCTGTTTGAACTCCTTATCGCAAATGGGGCAGCGCACGTATAGCGGCATGTTCGCTGGACGGACGCCGATGTGCTGCAAGACGTCCGGCAAAATTTTCTGCCCTGAAATTAGTTCATCTATGAGTGAAAGCGTCGTTGCGAGAACAAATAGAAAAAAAGTTACACAAGTGAGAACAAAAAAAAATCGACAATAAAAATCCAGCCACCTGGAAAACTCAAAAAAAAAACGTATATATATATATATATTTATGATATTAGATAAATATTTAAATAAATGTATAAAGAAAAATGGAAAAAGGGCGAAAGTAGTGAAATGCGAAATGGAAAAATGTGTAAAAGAGGAGAAGGAAATGAAAACATTGCGAGCACGTACAGTGTTTATTACCTTTGCCATCTTTGAAGTAAGACGGGTAATGTATGCCGCCGCTGCCGTCGGGGGTGCCCTGCGAGTCCTCGTCATGGTAGCCGCCGCCGCCGGCGATGTCGTTCTTCGAGTCAGTCTCTTCGCCCGGATAGGGCACATCCTGCGGCCACAGTGTGGGATGCGGCCCGTTCTTGAATATGAGATGTGGCGAGACATCTGTGTGACGTGGACGTATTTGGCGACAGAACGTACGAGCGAGGATGGTGACCATGAAAGAGACACGAGAGAAGAAGACAGAGGGAAACTTGTTAGCATCTTTTAAATTTGGGCAGTACCCGCAGCAAATGCAACTACAACTAATCTAAGCTATGCATGGAGAGCAGGCAAAGTGCTTCAGCACTTTTGGAGAGGGCTTCTTCATTCTTCGCTATTCAACGGAATCAATCAAATTGTTTTCGGTAATTTTATGAGTTATGTTTAAATGCCAGATTTGTGATACTTCCAGAGCAGGGCCTCATTTAATATGGAAACTCTCGGCGAGTTGTTGAACTGCCCACCCAACCGTCCGAGGAATTGCGCCATTGACAAACTGCCGCAAGACAAAGATTAAATGGTCGATCAGACGAGGTCAGAAGGTACCATGATGTCGTTATCTATACCAAAGAGCGTCAGTAAGGTATGTGGAGAGATTTAGACCCTCAAAGTCCCAGATAACTTCGGTGCATACAAAAAGATTTGGACTTTTGGGTAAGAAAAAAAAAAACAAAAAAAGACAAATAAGTACCCAAGAGAATGTTCGGAATTCCAGAATTATTGACAACTCCGGTCTGACAAGAGTGATGCGGTGCTTAATATGGCCCTGACTATTCACGACCCCCTCCTGACAAATAATGTAATCTAACCCTGACTACTTTCTCAAACTCTTGTCGATTTTATCCAACCGCAGACTATTGTTCAAACCCCAGACTATTTTCTTCAACCCCATCTTATGAGAGAATTACCTCTGTGGTTCCACCATAGTCACTAACAGCGGAGGAGGATCCTCAGTAAAGTACAAATACAAGTACTAGGACTGGAAATGTTATCATAGCCGAGGTTGCCAGAAGTGAAATCACTCTTCAGACTCTTCTGAATGTTGATACTTCAATATGATTCATTACTTTTCTTCGTCCTCTTATGAGAGAATTACCTCTGTGGTTCCACCATAGTCACTAACAGCGGAGGAGGATCCTCAGTAAAGTACAAATACCCGTACAAGGACTGGAAATGTTATCATAGCCGAGGTTGCCAGAAGTGAAATCACTCTTCAGACTCTTCTGAATGTTGGTACTTCAATATGATTCATTACTTTTCTTCGTCCTCTTATGAATTACCTCTGTGGTTCCACCATAGTCACTAACAGCGGAGGAGGGTCCTCAGTAAAATACAAATACAAGTACAAGGACTGGAAATATTATAACCGAGGTTTCTAAAAGTGAATTTAGTAAAAACAAGGAAAATCCTGATGAGATCTCTAATTCCTACCCAGAAGAGGCGATAATTCTAGGGAAACCCTTTCATGAGTATTATGATTAACATCGAACTCCCTGTCCCTGTCCCTGTCACAATTTTATGTTTAGATATACCCACAATATCCTTAAAACCTGGCAGTGTTAATCAGGCCGGCACCGCTGACAAAGTCTCTCACCGAAATTCACGCCTATGCCTCACTGAATGGGCCCCAACTGATGTCCAGACTAAAATTCAGAGCTGTTTTGTTCAGGTTTGATAATTTTTTTCTACGAGGTAAGAAAGTCGTCTCAAGTCATCGGAAAATATTACACATAATTTGGGTTGTGGAGGACCCAATTCCTGAGTGGCGAACTCCTGGGGATCTGGTGTTGAACGAAAATCCATCCAAACAAAGTTTGTAAGATACACAGGAAGAAGAAAGTGAGTCAGACTCAAGGTTGAATCAAGAGATTGATTAAAAATGAATTGAGAACAATTTTTGTTGTTCCTTTAAAACTTAAAAAGCCAAGGTTCGAAACACTCCTTTACAATCTCAGAGAATGGTTACTGTAAAAATTTCACCAGAGATGCCTGGAGAAAGAAATTAGTGAGGCGCAGACGGATAGTCAACTGAGGGATTGAGAAAAACTACGAATGAAAGGTAGTCTACTCTTGATTCTATTGAATCCTGTTTGTGAATCTTGAATTCTGTATGTGAATCTTAAGTGTCCCATTACTAACCTCAGTTTACTAGAGAGTCAGGGAGTATATGAAGGCCTCTAAAAAGTGTGGTTGTGAAACTTGAGTGTCCTGTTACTATACTCAGTTTATAACCGCGGTTCGAGTACAAAGAAAAACTGGATCTAGAGATCACCCCAACTATGAAGACGAAAGAATTCTATGAAAACTTTTTCATGGCTGTGATTAATTTGAACTCCAGAGTATATGAAAAAGTGTTATTGAACACGCTGATAGTCAAGGATTCTCAAAAAATTCTGGTTGTGCATCTCGGAAGCGTTGTTATTCTACCACCAGTTCCTTCTCTTTACCACCAGCTCCGTCGATCTAACACTAGATCCTTCTTTTTACCACCAGTTCCTTCTCTCTACCACCAGTTCCTTCTCTCTACCACCAGTTCCTTCTGTCTACCACTAGTTCGTTCTCTCTACCACCAGTTCATTCTCTCTATTACTAGTTCCTTCTTTCTACCACCAGTTACTTCTCTCTACCAACAGTTCCTTCTCTTTACTAAAAGTTCCTTCTTTCTACCACCAGTTCCTTCTCTCTACCACCAGTTCGTTCTCTCCAACACATGTTCCTTATCTAACATTAGTTCCTTCTCTCTACTACTAGTTCCTTCTCTTTACCACCAGTTCATTATCTCTAACACCAGTTCCTTCTCTCGGCCACCAGTTCCTTCTGTCTACCACCAGTTCGTTCTCTCTACCACCAGTTACTTCTCTCTACCACCAGTTCAATCTCTCTAATACTAGTTCATTCTCTTTACCACAAGTTCCTTCCCTCTACCACTAGTTCCTTCTCTCTAGCACCAATTCAATCTCTCTAATACTAGTTCCTTCTCTCTACCACCAGTTCCTTCTCTCTACCACCAGTTCCTTCTGTCTACCACCAGTTCGTTCTCTTTACCACTAGTTAATTCTCTCTACCACCAGTTCAATCTCTCTAATACTAGTTCATTATCTTTACCACAAGTTCCTTCTCTATACCACCAGTTCCTTCTCTCTAGCACTAGTTTCTCCGCCTCTACAACAGGTTACTCTTGTACTTGTTAATCGACAACTCGTTACTCGTCTACTCGCTACTTCACTGGACGTTTATACCGCCATGATGGACACAAAGTAACGATCATTCCACAAGAACAAAACGATGCCTCACAAGAGCTCCGTAAGGTTGTAGCGTTTTGGCACTCTAACACCCAACTCTCAACACTCTGGGCGGATTGGGGGCGACGCTGTGTGTTTATGGGATGAAGAGCCGCTGGCTGCACAAGAGTCGCACATTAAGGCGCAGGCCACTGGTCTGGAAGTAAAGCCATTTCCTTCTATTAAAGCGCATAGAGGACGAATTTTGAAATTGCTTGAAGTGATTTGCAAATTTTGAATTTAGCAGGGCTAATTTAATTGCATGAGCAAGAACAAGTACTGGAGGGAGGGTGGTTGTGGTTGTGGTTGTTTTTGGTATTGGTTCTGGTATGTTTTTGGTTTTTCTTTTCTTTTCTTTTGTTTTTGTTTTTGTTTTTGTTTTTGTTTGAAATCTGTATCTGTCTAAATCAAATTCTGTATGGATCAATTGTTTCAATAACTGTCGCTCGCCTTGGTGGGTGCGCACATGTTGATTGAGGATGGCCTTCTGGCGAAAGTGCTTGCCGCACTCTGGGCATGCGTAGGGCTTCTCACCCGAATGGATGCGTATGTGCTGGTTGAGGATCGCCCGCTGGCGGAAGCTGCGTGAGCAGTAGGCGCATGTGAACGGCTTCTCGTTGGCGTGTATGCGCAGGTGCTGGGTGAGGTGCGACTGCTGGCGGAAGCGCTTGCCGCACTCGGAGCACGGATAGGGTCGGGCGTCGGTGTGTATGCGGTCGTGCTGCAGCAGGGTGCTTTTCTGCTTGAAGTCCTTGCCGCAGGTCAGGCATTTGAACAGGCGCAGATCGCTGTGCGGCTTGGGCGGTTTGTGGTTGGCGGGCGACGCGGTCGGATGCCGGCCGCCGGTGCCGTTGCTCGTATGGTTGCCGTTTTGTTGGGCGCCGCCGTTTTGCTGGCCCGGCAGCAGCTCGGGCATGGCGTACGCCTCCAGGCCGCTGTTCTGGTCCATGGAGCCGGCCATGCCGGGCAGCACCGGCTTGTTCAGATAGTGCAGGGGCGGGAAGCCGGGTGGCGCCAGCATGCCACCCTGTGGAGCGGGATGGCGCGGTGCGTAGTAGCCGCCCAGTTCGCCACCCTGCGGTGCTTGGAAGCCGTTTGTGGGATCGTTGGTTTGCTGTTGCGGTTGCCCGCCATTCTGCTGCACATGTTGTTGCTGTGGATTGCCCGCGGAGCCGGCATCGCCGCCGTTCGACGGATGCTGCTGCGGGTCGTTCGTGCTTTGGTTTGGATTTGGCTGTTGGGCAGCGTTCTGTTGCTGCTGACTGGCCGCTTGCTGGAGCCCAGCAACCTAAAAGTAACAGATGAGCGATTATAACACAATATCTACATGAATGGGGTAGGCTGGTAATGGGGCCGAACGGGACTCTACTCACCTGACTCATGGCCACATCGTCGTCGTTGCCATTCGACCGCTGCTGTTGTTGCGGCTGCTGCGGGTACGGACTCGTCGAGGGCGAGCCCTGCTGCCGCACACCGCCCGCGTCGGCGCCATTCTCACGCACATTCGGGTCGCCCGTGGGACTCTGCGGCTGCTGTCCTTGCTGTTGTTGCGCCACCGCAGCCGCTGCTGCCTGCGCGGCGGCTGTGATCTGGGGCGCGGCGTTCTGCTGCTGTGCACTTAAGTGGGTTTGCGCCTGCTGCTGTATGCCGGGGTACATTTCGGCACCCCACTGGGCGGCCGTGCCGCCTATGGCCGCTGCATTGCGCTCGGCGTCCTGCGAGTCCTTGTACAGCACATACGGCTGCCCCGTGTCCTGGGTGATGCAGTACATTATCTGGCGCGGCACTTTGAGACCAGCCGCGATGCAAGCCGCAAACGAGGCAGAGAAGTTAATCGCCATATCGATGTGTGAAAATTTTTTGGTTTCCGGTCGTTCTCTTCGCTCTTGTGTTCCTTTGACTGTGAGATTTTAGCTGATCTGAACTGATGTCTCTCCTAAATATCGGCCAATTTAGGACTCATTGCCTGGATTCACTCATTTCGGGAGCTTTCGTGGCTCTTCACTTTTACTTTTCATTTACTTTGCTGTTCGGTTCTCGTCGGAGTTACGAACAGTGATTCTACTGAATGCGCTCTGTGGGCACTCTTTCGCTTCGCTTCTCTGTTCTTCGCGTCTCCTCGATTCTCTTCTCCTCTCTTCACTGTCTTCACTTGTTTAGTTCTTAAGGGGTTTCTCGTTGGTGTTGATGATGATGATGATGTTTGTGTTTTTAATTTTGATTTTAATTTGGTTTTGTTTGGTTTCCTTTCTTCTTAAATTCCTTTTTCCCGTCTGTCTCTTCTCTTCTCTGCTCTTTTATTTAAATGTATTATTTTAGATTATTCGTAGCTTGTTAAGATATATTTATGTATGTTTAAAAAAAGGTTAATTTACGCTTTTAAATGATTTTGTTTTGGTTTTCTAAGAACTTCTTCCCAGTCCAAAGTTTCAATGCGATTGGAGTTGATTTTGGGTTGGCGCTCAGAAATGTGAGTTTTCGAATTTCCGACTTTGGCAAAATTCTGCCAATATTTGATTCATTCAGCAGACCACTCAATCGTGTCATAGACTTCCCAGCAGCTGCAAAGAAAAGGTCAGAAGAAAAATTCAATCAATTAATATTATTAAACAATAAATTATTATCAATGAAAAAACAACAAAATATTCGGTATATACGCCCAAAATGCTTGGGTGAGTCTCTTCTTTTAGGACCAACAGAGATGAAACGGAGCGAACACTCCATTCCGAGTACTAAGAATACTATAAATAACCAGGTAGCAAGAATAATCTAGAATAATAATTAAAAGATCATTCCTTATTACTCTGAGTGAAGAGGGGATGTATTGTTCGGGCTCTGGGATTTTGTTCTGGCTCTGGGCTTGTTCTTGGGAGTTTGGGATTATCCTGGCTTTAGGATTGTTCTGGCCGTGGGATTGTTCTAGTCTGGGATTGTTCTGGCTTTGGGGTTGTTTTAGTATGGGAATGTTCTGGCTCTGGGATTAATCTGTCTCTGTAATTGTTGTGGCCATGGGATTGTTCTAGTCCGGGAATGTATTCGCTCTGGGATTGTTCTGAGTTTGGGATTATCCTGGCTTTAGGATTGTTCTGGCCGTGGGATTGTTCTAGTCTGGGGTTGTTCTGGCTTTGGGGTTGTTTTAGTCTGGGAATGTTCTGGCTCTGAGAATGTTCTGGCTCTGGCATTGTTCTGGCTCTGGGATTTTGTTCTGGGCATGGGATTGTTCTAGTCTGGGAATGTTCTGGCTCTGGGATTGTTCTGGCTCTGGGATTTTGTTCTGGGCATTGGATTGCTTTAGTCTGGGATTTTTCTGGCTTTGGGATTGTTCTAGTCTGGGAATGTTCTGGCTCTGAGAATGTTCTGGCTCTGAGAATGTTCTGGCTCTGAGAATGTTCTGGCTCTGAGACTGCTCTGACAATGGGATTGTTCTGGCTTTGGGATTGTTCTAGCTTTGGGATTGTTTTAGTCTGTTGGTCTAAAGAAGTTTAAATCCGACTATGAGGGGAAACACAAAGAGGTACAAAGGGGCCAGTGGGAGAGACAAACAATTTTAAGTAACAAATTCAATTGTTGGAGAGATAGAAAAAGGCCATCTAGAGCCATGTTAGAGCCATCTAAATACAGAAGAGTTTTAGGGTGATAGGAGGAAGATGTCTGGATAAGTCCATAAAGCAGAAAGAGTCTACAGAAGTCTAAATCAAAGAAAAGGGGGAACGGGATTAAACAGACAAATATAAAAAAAATATAACTAACAATTATAGATGAAATTAAACAAACATATACACAGAGGATTAAGCAGATAAATATAGTCCCGTAAAGCTACAACTGGAAGTGTGAGATACCAAATCAACTCTTTCGGCATCATCCATCGAATCAAGCATCAATAAATCTTTAGTTGTAAAAGCTGCATTCTGTTCAGGAAGCTCAATCAGGTTGAAGAGACACAGACACAGAGAATCTGGATAAGTGTGAATGACTTTTGTGGGTAGTAAAGGGAAAAGCATACAGTGGTATCTTTTACGGTGATGAAGAAATATAGTTATGGGGTGGAGAAGCCCACGTAAGGCAATGAGAGAGACACATAAAGAGTAACTGGGGTAATGGAAATATAATGGTGAGAGAGGAACTAACAACAAAATGGTATCTAATGAAGTCTAATTTCCGGCGGTGGAAGACCAACTAAAAAGGTCTTTAGATAGTCAAATCCGACTGATGGTGAGGCACATAAATAAGAGAGAGAGAGAGAAAGCGTTTGGAGTTGTCTAATGCCAGAACAACGATAGCCCAGAGATTTTTGCGTAAGTCTAAAGTGCAGCGATTCGGTGGTAGATTGCAAAAAAATTATAGGGACAGACTCAGAGAAGTTTGTAGAAGTCTGGAGCAGCAACAACTCGGTGTTGGGAAGCAAACATGTACGAGAACAACCCAGAAACGTTTCTATGAGTCTGGAAACGCAACAATTCGGTTGTGGGATTGAAGAAAATTGTGAGAACAATCCAAAAAAGCTTCTAGAAGTCTGGAGAAGCAGGAATTTAGTGGTGGGATGAATTAAATTGATAGGGTCAGGTCAGAGAAGTTTGTAAAGGTCTGGAGAAGCAGTGGTTCGGTAGTGGGATGAAAAAAATGTATACGAATAATCCAGAAAAGTTTCTAGAAGTATGGATAATCAGGAATTCGGTGGAGGGATGGAAAAAATTGATAGGGACCGCCCAGAAAAGTTTGTAGAATTCTGGAGAAGGAGTAATTCGGTGTTGAGAAGCTACAAATTAAAGAGAATACCCCAGAAAAGTTTCTAGAAGTTTGGAGAAGCAGAAATTCGATGGTGGGATGGAACTGGAACTGATAGGGACAGATTCAGAGAAGTTTGTAGAAGACTGGAGCAGGAACAACTCGGTGGTGGGATGCAAAAGTGTATGCGAATAATCTAGAAAAATTTCTAGAAGTATGGATAAGCAGGAATTCGGTGATGGGATGGAACAATTTGATAGGGTCAAACCAGAGAAATTTCTGAAACTCTGGAGAAGCAGGAATTCTGTGGTGGGATTGAAGAAAGCCTAATTCTGCAGAAATATAAATCTAGCTGAAAGAGAATGAGAACCCGAAGTAGTCCGCGTCCAGTGATATAACTCCGACAGCCCTGGTATCTCTCGCAGAGGTAAGTAGCTAGGAACTGGTATATTTCGTAAGCTAAATGTAGTCCGCTCCAATAAGACGCAAATAATTCCAATTGGAGAATATTAAAATTAATTTGCACAAGAACGAGAACAATTAAATACGGAAAAAAACCCACTGAAGTGGAGTGAAGTGAACGAGTGAGTGGAGCGAGTGGGGTGAAGTGAAGTGAAGCAAGCGAGTGGAGTGAGTAGTGAAGCAGATTGGATTGGAGTCAGTAGCTTAAGCACGCAGTGGAGTAGGAATGGAAATTGGAATCGGTTGGAGTGGCATGACAACGAGGCGCATAATAAAAGTCAAAAGCGTCAGCTGCTGATTAAGAGGAGTGGTCGTGCCTGTGACTGTGCCCCTGCCTGCCAGTGTACTGAAACGTGTATAAAGCTGAGTATAAGTGTGTATGTGTGTGAGTGTGTGTGTGGGTTTGTTTGCGAAGTGTGAGTGCATGCCCCATTCCTTTGCTGCCAGTCACTCTATAAGCCACTAGTAGAGTGGTAGTGCCAATTTTTAATGCGGGATCAAGGTCTCGCGTGAAAACATTTTGCACAACAACAACAACAACAACAACAACCACAACAACAACGACCACAAATCAGCGATCAATGTATGCTGACTGCAGGCAGCGGTGGTGGCAGCAGCACCAACCACAACAACAACAACAACAAAACAACGACAACGTTGACGACTTCTACTGATGGCAATCATCGGAGTACTACGACGAGCGAGTTGGGATCGCTTGGAGCGGCGGCCGCTGCGCAAACTCGCGCGAATTACAGTCGCCAGACTTGATTGCCTGACATCACTAAATAATCCATACTTGTCTGGCGCCTCTTGGCCGTCGGCGTTGTTCGACCGAACTGGCCTGCATAACCGATCATCTGGCGCCGAATTACAGTCGCCAGACTTGATTGCCTGACATCACTAAATAATCCATATTTGTCTGGCGCCTCTTGGCCGTCGGCGTTGTTCGACCGAACTGGCCTGCATATCCGATCATCTGGCGCCTCTTGGCCGTCGGCGCCATGTGAGTTGGGGACAGATCGGAACGATACCTACAGCCGCTCAGTAACACTAACTACACACTTATTCTATATTAACTCTATATACCTGCTATCTCTTTTCAAACCTCCTTTTCCTTCTCTTTTTAAAAACCTCTATCCGTAAGTTAAGAATACAATTTATTTATATATAAATACTACTAACAAATAAGTTTTAAAAAAGTTTATAACGTTGAACTGACAAGTTGTGCGTTTTACTTTGAGATCAGTTGAACTAAGGATTTATAGTGTTCATATATAAAAGAGCATCTACAAAACTTAAGTGGCGCAGTCGGTAGTCCGGTGAACGGTCGTTCAATAAAAAAAAAAACAAAGTGCTTTAAATAAAATTGTCGTCAAATAATCACTGTATCGCACAGTATAGATTATATTGAACATTGAATCGCTCAATGATAGTGGCAATTTAAAAAAGTGCAAAACATAAATTTGTCGTCGAATAATCACTGTATCGCACAGTATAGATTATATCGAACACCAGTAGCAGTGACAAAAAAAAAAAAAAAACAAAAAAATATTGAAGTGCACCGGCAGCTTTCGAGCTCTTATCACCGATGAACAAAAAGAACTAGTAGAACAACAGCTCCAGAAACAACAATCAGCGGAAAGAACCTAAGCTAAATAATCATTGGGTGTATGTAAGTGTATAAGTTGTATATAAAAAAAAAAAAAAAAAAAAAATAATAATAATAATAATAATAATAAATAAATAAATAAATAAATTTATAATAATAATATATCATATGCCTAACCCAAATAAGCGAAAGAGAAATCTAACCCTTTTTCCATATGCACTAAGAAGACTTTCTAGAAGTCTATCCTCTATACCTGAAAGTACAGACATTAGCTTAAACGAAAGTTTTATTAAAAACATTGCAACAAATCAATCGGGTACAATGAATCAAGAAAGTCAACCTATTCCCCTAGCACAACCCTTAATAACACCGCAGACTCATAGCCAAATATTTGACGCTCTAAGAATACCCGACGCTATAAAAGACTTGCCGAAGTTCGATGGAAACCCACGACTTCTCCATGAATTCCTTAACAATGTGGAAGAAATCCTCCTTCACATCCGAGGAACCGACAATACCCCACAGGGACAAATACTACTTAGAGCGATTAGAAACAAAATTGAGGGACAAGCTAACGAAGTGCTGAACATGTACGGCACCCCTTTAATATGGGACAACATAAAACAAAATTTAATCTTACACTACTCTGACAAACGAACAGAAACATCGTTAATCCGTGATTTGCACAATACTAAACAATATGAAGACGCTATCGAGATATTCTATAGTAAAATCATAGAAATACAATCAGCTTTATGTAACAACATAATGATACATGAAACTGATACAAATGTCATCAAAGCAAAGAAGGATTTGTTCTCCGAAATGTGTCTCAACTCCTTTTTAAGCGGTATAAAAGAACCACTAGGTTCCAGAATAAGAGCCATGCAACCAAATACAATGGCAGAAGCCTTCTCACATTGCATAAAGGAACAAAATGTTTCTTACTTCAGGACAAGCTCACAACAATTTAGAAACAGATTTAATAATCAACTCACCCCGTATAGTTTTAACCGATACAATAATAACACAGCCCGCAATAACCCATTCCGGCAACAACAATTTAGACAACAAACACCAATGAATAATAACTCTTATAAGCCTTTTCAAAACCCTAATCAAGAATTCAACAATAGACATGTAGCAGATAGACCTACTTATCAAAGACAGTTTAACAATCAATATAATAGATATCAGAAACCGGAGCCAATGGACACAACAAACTCCAACATGTTTAGAAACTATCCGAAACCAGAAACCTCTCAAAATGTACGCACACAAACTGTACGAAATTCGAATTTCAAATTTGAAGAAATGCATAATTTAAACAACAACAGTCACCAATACCAACCAAATTTGGACACATTCTTCGATAATGATGAAGGAAATCACACTAACATCGAAGAGGACGAAAATTTTCCCACATTGGCCTCAAACGTCCGACAGGGTATATAGAACTAAATAAACACGGAAGAACATTGCCCTACATAACCATCCAGTCACCCTTCGGAAGACCATTAAGATTTCTCCTAGACACCGGCGCATCTGCATCATTCATCAATCCGGAATACATACCTAAGAGTCAACAATTTAATTGCGAAACAACAACAATAACTACTGTATTTAAAAAATATGAACTGAACAAATATTCTATTATACCTATTTTCACAGAATTTAATCAACCAGGCCATTTTAAGTTCCTCCTATTCCAGTTCCACAACTATTTCGATGGACTTTTAGGTCTAGATTCCCTTACACTACTTAACGCAAAAATTGACTTGGAAAAAAATATTTTAGTGACACAAAATGCAACAAATAGTATTAAACTCAAACCTAACTTTACTTCTGGCGAAATAAAAATCCATGCTAAGTCAAAAACATTAGCAAAACTACCTGTGGATAACCAAAATGGCAACATATATGTCCCTACAATAGAAATTCAACCCAATATCTATATAACAGAAGGTCTATATAATTCAACAAATTGGTACAGCATAATTGAAATAACTAATTACTCGAATCAAGATCATATTTTATTTTTGGAACAACCCTTAAAAGTAGAGTCATACGAATCTTCAAAATTCATTGAAGTACAAAACTTCAATAACATAGAAGATAACTTTCAAACTCCAAAAGACACATATAAGACAATAAGAACAGACCATCTTAATGAAGAGGAATGCAAAAAAACTACTCAAATTGTGCAAATTTTATGAAGAAATATTTTATAAAGACGGCAATAAATTAACCTTTACTAATCAAATAAAACACCAAATTAACACCACAGATAACATACCAATATACACCAAATCTTACAGGTATCCATATGTCCACAAACAAGAGGTACAGAAGCAAATTAGTAATATGTTAGAGCAGGGTATCATTCGTCATAGTTATTCCCCTTGGAGCTCCCCAGTATGGGTAGTCCCAAAAAAATTAGATGCTAGTGGGAAACAAAAGTGGCGACTAGTAATCGATTACAGGAAGGTCAACGACAAAACAATATCTGATCGCTATCCTCTACCAAATATAAGTGAAATATTGGACAAATTAGGAAAATGTCTTTATTTTTCAACTCTCGATCTAGCATCCGGCTTCCATCAGATTGAAATGGACACAAAAGATATTCCTAAAACTGCGTTTACAGTTGAAGGCGGCCATTTCGAATACGTTCGAATGCCATTTGGCCTAAAAAACGCACCATCCACTTTCCAAAGAGTTATGGATAACGTCTTAAAAGACCTCATAGGAAAAGTGTGCTTGGTTTATCTAGACGATATTATCATCTATTCTACATCCCTCCAAGAACACTTAGAAAATTTGAAACTAGTATTCGAAAAACTCAAAGAGTCAAATTTTAAAATCCAGTTAGACAAGTCAGAATTTCTAAAAAAAGAGATTGCATATTTAGGTCATGTAATTACCACGGAAGGAATAAAACCCAACCCCATGAAAATCCATGCTATAAAAAGTTTCCCACTACCCAAAACACGAACTGAAATTAAATCCTTCATAGGCCTAATAAGTTATTATAGAAAATTTATAAAAGATTTGGCAAAACTAACTAAACCCCTTACTAATTGTCTAAAAAAAGGTAACGCAATCACAATTAACAACCAATATATTGAAGCATTTGAGACATGCAAAAACATCCTGACAAATGACCCAATATTAATTCATCCAGATTTTTCGAAACCCTTTGTCCTTACTACAGACGCCAGCAACTATGCCTTGGGCGCTATCTTATCACAGGGCAGAGTAGGAAGCGATAAACCTATTTGCTTCGCTAGCCGAACGTTGTCTGAAAGTGAAACAAATTATTCAACCATTGAAAAAGAACTTCTAGCTATTGTGTGGGCAACAAAATACTTCCGCCCTTACCTCTTCGGTAGGAAATTCCAAATAGTTACAGACCACAAACCGTTAACGTGGCTTATGAGTCTTAAGGAGCCAAACTCAAAATTGGTAAGATGGCGTTTAAAGCTAGAGGAATTTGATTACGAAATATTGTATAAAAAAGGAAAAGCAAACACAAATGCGGACGCATTAAGTAGAATAAGGATCAATAATACAAAAAAAAACAATGACCATGAACTTAATGCTAACCAAGAAGATAATCTAACCACTATCCACAGCAGCGATGAAAATTTAAATGATGGGATAGAAATATCTGAAAGGCCGCTAAACGATTTCAATCTACAACTCATACTAGAAGCAACCAACAAAGGATCACCAATGACAGTAGAAACAGTGTTCAAGAACAAGCAGAGAAGAATAATTCGCAATCTCCTATTCGATGAACACTCAATGATAAATATATTCAAAACACTTATACCACCCAATAAAATTACTGCAATATTCTGTGACGATAATATCTTCCGTATAGTACTTTTTCTAAATATTTTTCTGAAAACAAACTATTTCGTTTGATAAGATGTACAGAGAAAGTTAAAGACATTAGATCCGAAGAAGAACAAGAAAAAACTATCAAAGACTATCATGAACGTTCCAACCACAGAGGTATCAATGAAAGTCTTGTCCATCTCCAACGACAATTCTATTTCCCTCTAATGAAAAATAAAATAACTAATATTATTAATAACTGTGAAAAATGTAAAAATTTCAAATATGATAGACACCCACCCAAACCACATTATAATATAACAGAAATGCCCTCTAAACCTTTAGACATCATTCATATAGATATTTACAGTATAAATCATCATCAGATACTAACACTAGTTGACAAATTTTCAAAGTTCGCTGCTGGCTACACCCTGTCTAATAGAAGTAGTATCACAGTCCTTAATTCAATAAAACAGTATATTAGATTTTATGGCGTACCAAAGAAAATTGTATGTGATCAAGGTACAGAATTCACCGCAATAATATTTCAAGAATTCTGCAAACAATACGAAATCGATCTACACATAACCTCCTTTCAACAAACAAGCAGCAATGGTCCTGTAGAAAGACTACACTCAACACTCACTGAAATATACCGTCTTATACTATCAAAACGAAAAGAAAATAAATTAACAATAGAACACGAAGAAATCCTATCAGAAGTCTTAATAACTTATAATAATGCAATCCATTCTTTAACTAAAACTACACCATACGAACTTTTCTTCGGAAGACCTTACAAATTTTCCAAAAACATCAAATTTACAACTGAACACGACTATCTTACGAAATTAAATGAATTTCTTGAAGAATTGTACCCGCAAATTAAAGAAAAAATAAACAATATAGTCACAAAACGGACTCAAAAATTAAATGAAACTAGAGAAAACCTAGAAACTAGGCTAGAAAATGAGGTAATCTTCAGAAAGGAAGCAAGGCGTAATAAACTTACTCCTAGATTCTCAAAACACACTATAGCTAAAGATAATAAATTAACCGTGATAACGAAAGAAAACAAAAAAATACACAAAGGCAAGCTTAGACGAAAACAAGCAATAAAAAAAGAAACACAATCGTAAATTCCTAAATGTACCAATACTGTTAACATCTATCTCAGATGTTGTATCCATCGCGGATATACACAGTAAAGTTGCATTAAAAAAAAAAAAAAAAAAAAAAAAAAAAAAAAAAAAAAAAAATATATATATATATATATATATATATATATACATATATTTATAAAATAAAAAATAATTACACTGCGATCTCACTGAATATGAGCACTCCAGTAAGAAAACACACTGCGATCTCACTGAATATGAGCACTCCAGTATAACAAATTCAAACATGAAACCTAGTGCCTCAAAAAGCCAGATTTCCATTTCATATAACACAAATTATTTTTCTTCATCGACAATCTACATTCACAATGATGAATATAAATACAAAAGAAAACAAACACAGTACTTAAATCAAATCAATTACAACATAGACTTATTAATGAACCATTTATCAAATATTGCAGAAGCAATTATTTTAAGTAAACTAAACGCCATTCCAAAATTCTTATTAAATCAAGCTGCAATTGAAAACGTCTTAAAGAAACAAAACATAAACATTGTCTGAAATAAACACATTTATGAATTGCTTGAACTACAAGCATATTAAAATAAATCAAATATTATATTCAATATACGCATACCAAATATGTTACCCAACAAATATTATTTTTATCATATAATCCCACCAATTCAAATAAACAAAACAAAATCGATAACAACAAAACCATTTATAACCTATAATGAATATAACATACAACTTTCAAATACACGATGCCCCAAAATAGAAGACACTTACTACCGCGCTGAATCCAACAACCAAGAGAGAACTGACTCTTCAAACTGCATAGGAAAATTGATGAACAATCAACCTGCTTATTGCCCAATAGATGACATAGGACATACCGAATCAATTACACAGCCAGAACATAATTATATGTATATTATTTGTCAATGTTCCAAAAACTAATAAATTCTACTTGCAGCACTAAACCCCACACTATAGAAGGTACAGCACTACTTCACTATCAGCACTGCTCCGTCGAAATAATCCGAATAGTCCCCAAGATAACCCAAGTGTATATTAGGATGAAATTCATATACTACCACCACCCAATAACTACCTACATCCACCGAAATCTTAAGCGTACAAAAATTAAGAGACTACCACATGAGCATCGGAATACAACTTGAACTTGAACCCATCTCAGCAATCGTCATTCTAAACATCAGAGCATCGACAGCATGGCACAGCATAAAACGGACAACATATAGACCTGAACCAACGAGCCTGCAACATTTCGCTCCTGCCCCGGCGTCATCCTTGTGGCCGTCGCTTTACTCCAAGGGGGGAGGAATTACAGTCGCCAGACTTGATTGCCTGACATCACTAAATAATCCATACTTGTCTGGCGCCTCTTGGCCGTCGGCGTTGTTCGACCGAACTGGCCTGCATAACCGATCATCTGGCGCCGAATTACAGTCGCCAGACTTGATTGCCTGACATCACTAAATAATCCATATTTGTCTGGCGCCTCTTGGCCGTCGGCGTTGTTCGACCGAACTGGCCTGCATATCCGATCATCTGGCGCCTCTTGGCCGTCGGCGCCATGTGAGTTGGGGACAGATCGGAACGATACCTACAGCCGCTCAGTAACACTAACTACACACTTATTCTATATTAACTCTATATACCTGCTATCTCTTTTCAAACCTCCTTTTCCTTCTCTTTTTAAAAACCTCTATCCGTAAGTTAAGAATACAATTTATTTATATATAAATACTACTAACAAATAAGTTTTAAAAAAGTTTATAACGTTGAACTGACAAGTTGTGCGTTTTACTTTGAGATCAGTTGAACTAAGGATTTATAGTGTTCATATATAAAAGAGCATCTACAAAACTTAAGTCGCGCACATAAAAGGCTAAAAATATTCTCATTTTGGAAATAAAGTAACTGACACTGAAGCGTGATGTCATACCCTCCAAGACTGATCAAGATTGTGCACACGATCTTTTTTTCGCCTCTGCTTTGCTTTGTTTTGTTGCCTCTCTTTGGTAATTTTTTGTGGATATATAAATTTTTTTACTATATACTTAATTTTTTGTTTTTTTTCGATTTTTTGCTTCTTCAGATTTCGAGATTTGTTTGGCGTGGTTCTTTCCTTGTCTCGGTTTAAGGCTGAAATGTGAAATTTTGTGTTAGCTACGCGCTTAATTTATGGCGACAAACCAGAATTGTGCGCGCATATTAATTTTGAAGTCTTCTGCAACAGTCAAAGAGGCGCAAAGCGTAGAGCCACCACCGCCAATGAGGTCACCTACTCTCCCAGTGCCTCTACTCATCAGTCGGACAGGATGTCATCTGCTGTGCGATGCCAGCGAAACGTTTCGACGATTATCCGTCGCCAACATTTGGTCGCTTTTTCTGCCTGTGCACATTTTGCAATTAGTTGCACTTCATTTGCGTGGGGTGAGGCATGACCGGCGACAGTGAGGCATGTACAGCCTCAGCCGACTAATAAGGCACACTGAACGACCAATCAGTGACGAGTTCTGCAGGATTTATCAACCTCACCTCTCGCACAATGTGAGTGCTTTTTTATATTCACTTCAGACTGGATTGAGGAACAACCGGGGGCCATAAGGAACAACCTCCCACGTCGGCATCCAATTACAAACACAAAGCCATTTAAATCTAAGATTCTTGGCAGAGTAGTGGAGTCTCCAAATCGTCTGTTTAATGTTGCATGAAAACCCTCTCCAAGCTCGCCTCCTACAACACAAATCTCCAAGTCTTCTGTCTAATATTGTATTACAAAGTTGAGAAGTGGTCCAAAACAAAACTCTCCAAGGTCGATTCCCACAACGAAACTCTCCAAGTCTTCTGCTGAATGTTGGATTAAAGAGAAAAAGAGTAGTCAAAGAAAACAGTCTCCTAACTCGCCTACTTCTGTTTGACGTTGTATTGCAAAGCTGAGAAGAGGTCCAAAACAAAACTCTCCAAGGCCGATTCCCACAACAAAAGTCTCCAAGTCTTCTGTCCAAAGTTGTATTACAAAGCTGGTCCAAAATAAAACTCTCCAAGCTACCGCTAAAGTGTTCGAAACATTGCTGTAATCTCTGGACCAACACACACATCAAAGGTTCTCCACATGGTGAGTCCACACAGATTTCTGATCCGTTCATGTGCGGATAGTCTTCAAGTCGGAGCCGCTTCGGAATTGATGATACTTTTAGATGGCTCCTCATCTTTAAAAAACAATATTAAGCCTTTAAAAATATTCCACATGTGACCACAACTCCAGCCGAACAGCAACGATTCCGGGTCTCTAACTTAAACTCAGACTTCACAATCAATCTCATATTTTGAGTATCATCCAAGATCGAATTAATTCGTTTCTAGTTAGATTCGGTTATGTCAGAAGCCAGCATACAAGTACTTCGGTCCCAAACTATGACGTACTCCAAACTAAGACGTACTCCAAATTCCGAGGTTGGGTCAATAACTCCCTGAAAACTACAACAGATGGCATTGCCACCTCAAATCCAATATTTTGCTTGTTAAGAATCATCTTTCAGAAGGACGCATCATAATTTTCTGACTGATCTATCAAATAGTTTTGGTTGACAGCCATTTGAAACCGACACCTACGAGCATTTTCGTAAAAAGGAAGAAAAAGAATGTCCTGTGCTCATTGAACACTATTATGTGGACTCTTCCCCATCGATTGGAACCATCCATCACTCAATTTCGGTGCAGACGTCCAGCCAGCACAAGTGACGCCGAACGTTCTGGTCGCCCAATTAAGGTTCGCACACCAGAAATGATCGATAAAGTTCACGGTATGATATCGGACGTCGGCGAGTGAAGATGCGGGAACTTGACGATGCTACAGGCTTATCACATGGTTGAGTTATTTCAATTTGGCATGAATATTTGGATATGAAAAAGCTATTCCCAAGATGGGTGCTGCGTTTGCTCACAATTGACAACAAACGCAATCGTTTGACCACTTCAAACAAGTGATTGGCGATATTCAACCGCATTTCGAAGGGGTTTTTGGGCCGCTTCGTAACCGTGGACAAAACATTGATTCATCACTAGACATCAGAAACCACGGAGCAGTCTAGTCAGTGGATTTTTCCAGGTGAATCGAAGCCGAAGAACACCGAGGCGGGTTTGTCGGCCAACAAGGTAAAGTTGCTTGGAATGCGCGCGGTGCCATTCACATCGATTACTTTTCAAAGGGTAAAACGATCACCGGCGGTGACGTAGAGCTGTTGGAGCGATTCGACGCCGATCTGAAGGAAAACCGAACGCATTTGACGAGAAAAAGTTCTCTTCTACCATGACAATGCGCAGGCGCACAAGTCTTCAGTCGCAATGGCAAAATTGCATGAATTTGGTTATGAATTGCTCCCTCATCCAACATATTCTCCAGATTTAGCCCCCTACGACTATTTTCTATTTCCATATATGAAGAAACGGCTCGGCGGTAAGAGATTTCGAGAGGTCGAATGAAGAGGTCATCGATGAAACAAACGCCTATTTTGAGAACCTCGAGAAATCGTAGTATTTGGAGAGCATCAAAAAATTTGAGGAACGTTGGATGAAGTGTATCGAGCTAAAGAGAGAATATGTTGACAAAGAAAACATTTTTTTGTCGAATAGTGTTTCTTATTTCAACTTTCAGAGACTTATTGACCCAACCTCGTATGACCTGCTTCAAACCATGACATGTCCCAGAATAGACGGAAGAGGTATTAGTGTATTTTAGAGCTCAACCAGTGATAATTCAGTGGAATTCTGCGACTTCACTAAGATTACTCACGAATACAATGTAGAAGCTTCTTCGACACATCATGCAACGGAAATATGGAGAAAATCTTACAGGGATAAGACTCGCAAAGTCCTTCGCCAAAGCCCGGAATGGAGGGATCTTGGGCAAGTGTCTCTGGACCACACCAAACGAAAATAGACAAAACATCTCAGAGAGTAGAACAGGTGAAGTACAATAGTCCGGAAAAACTTTCTATGATGATGTTGTTTAAGACCCTCGTAGCACTTGGAAATATAACAAGGTGGTTCCCATATCTATATAAATACCCATAAAGAACGAATTCACATACAGACGAATGCTTTGTTTACGGCTTTGACTGATTTGCTCCCTTTTAGAAGCCGGAGTGAATACGAGTGGAAAAGCTTAGTTCTAAATCAATTCGTGGACTTCTAGGAGGAACTTCGTTGTATACTACAAGAAGACCATGGTAATGGAATAACCTTAATAGGAACCAGTTAAGTGGCCCTTTGCTCCCCTGCGGAACCATAGGAATTAATTATTATTATTAATAAGCCACCATCTGCCAGATATGGGTCTCTCGAGCATCCCAGAGCGTTTTATTGATTCCTCCAAATATGGAAACAAATGACCGCCATGAATTGTTAAAATCTGCCCGTTCCTATGGGAAAACCCTTAGTGGGGTAACAAATAAAAGGACGTCAGACCCCCCATTTTTTCTCTGAGGTGAATTGGTACTTCTGAATGTCCGGCGCTCATTGACAAATTGAGTCAAGAAGACGAGAAAACATTGACACACTTTGGAAGTGTACTTCTGTCCCGCTACAAGATGCCCACTAAATATGTGTGCTGTTCCTATAATAGATTATAAACAGAGAACGGTGCCGAGATATTTATTTACTCGTAAAAAGACTGAATGTGCTCTGAGATTCCAAGTTGTTGGTTTAAAGACATGTTACAAATTGTCAGAACTGGTTGGTAGCACACCGAAGAGCCTCCCTTTATCCTTCATAGAGGGGAAACAGTGAGACGCCACAGAAAATCATGCGGTGCTGTGATGAAACCATTTATTACTGCAGTGAACTGGTTCAAATCTTATCCAAGTATGAGTTCAATCGGTCGAGGAATTATTAGAAGCTGGTACCTCACCAGGGAGGAGGAAGCATATACGAGTATATGTGAATTTACTTGCAAAAACGCTAGAAGATGGTGGTGCCATATAGTGGAGGCACTATGCTCCAATAGGATATACGAGAGTTGATGTCTGTGTGGCCAAATATTGACTGACAAAATCCTGTACCGCCACTGCTATCGGCATTGGCCACGCTCCAGTTGTTGGCCCCAATGTCATGCCCGCAGCTGAAAGAGGCATCCATGTGTGCGGTGTTTGTAATGCAATTTACTGTTGTCGTTGTTGTTGTTGTTGTTGTTGTTGTCGTTGTTGTTGTTGTTGTTGTACACTTCCTAATTAACTTTGTGCTGATTTTCGATGCTTCGAAAATTGATTTTTGCACTTCATTATTAGCACGTTCACAAAATTCGAGTATCACATGAGCGGAAATAATTCATCATCATTGATTAGATTAGAATTTTGTTGGTGGAGTCAGTGCGCCAGTTGGGAACTACGGTTGCTGAGTAAATCATTCACTACTGCAGAGATAGCAAAGGAAGTCAAATTCGAAGGGGTGAATAAATGGAAAATTCTGCAGAGTTTGAAGGAAAATTTCCAATAGTTTCAAGCTACCTTTTTACTGTTAACGATACAGTTCAGTTGGAATGTGGAGAGACGTTTGCCCACTCAGAGCATAAATGTTAACTTCAGAAATTATCAAGAATAATATTGTCCTGGTGTAGGGATAAATTGGTCGACCATGCAATTTTAGAAGGTGCGCTTCTAGGAGGGGTTTCAGTTAGAATCTGAAGGAATAGCAAAGTTCTTCAGTCCCTACAGTTCAAATCTGTTTAATGTTGATGTGAAGCAAAGTTCATTGTATCCAACCGAAGTTAGTCTTAAGTAAACGTTTTAATCCTGAGTTTGTCATAAAGTCGACTATTTATCCAGGTTGTTGCTTGGTCAACTGTTTGGAGATTCAATTCCATTTCCAAGAGTTAACGATTCAATCGAAATGTGAAGAGAGAGAGAAGTCACCAGACACAATGTTAAACACAAATCAGTCACCAGATTTGCTGCATTCATCTGCTCCATCAACTCCAAGCAACAATTTTCTCCAGGATATTGATGTGTCAATTTCTCGTACATTCAATTGCATTTCCGAAAGTTTAAGATTCAATTGAAATGTGAAGAGGGAGAAGCCTTTCATTGGATCCTCCAGACACAATGTTAAACACAAATCTGTCACCAGATTTGCTGCACTTATCAGGTTCCTCTAAACGGGAATGTGGAGCAAATGTTGCAATCCAATCAAGAATTTGTTCCAGGTTAATGATGAGTAAATTACTTGGAGATATAATTCCATTTCTGAAGATTTGCCATTCAATCGGAATGTGAAGTAAGAGAAGCCTTTCATAGTTTCCTCGAAAGATAGTCCGCAATGTGAATTATTCACCAGATTTACTGCACTTATCTGGTTCATCTAAACATGAATCTAGAGTAAATGTTGCAATCCAATCAAGAATTTTCTCCAGACTACTGATGAGTCAATTTATCGTACTTTCAATTGCATTTCCGAAAGTTTAAGATTCAATTGAAATGTGAAGAGGGAGAAGCCTTTCATCGGTTGCTCCGCATGTAACCAGGACTGTGTGGAATCCACAATTTCCAACCAAGCCAAAGTTTTTTATGATTTTTTGTATCTACTGTTGTGTTGTCCACTGCATCATAACGTCAATTCCCTCCCGCACCAGAAAAATACTGTATCTTAGCCTTCATTGTGCCAAATCTTAACTCACGTACATACACATATGTAAGTATGTATGTATGTATGAATACATGTATGGATGTATGCATGGATGAATACATGTATGGATGGATGTACATATATGCAAATATGCCCCTCTTTTTGCATGGAGCACTTAGCACTTACTGCTTGTCTACTTTAAGTGGGTAGATCCCCAAGGGCCAAGTACGAGCACTTAAGCACTACCGCTCTGGGGCCTAAATGAGTCGCTATTTGACCTGTCAAAAAAAAACCCATGTAAACACCCAATTAACTCAAATCGCTTGTCACGCAGCAAAGGATGAGACGACAATGAAGACAAAAAAGCCAGTACTGCCGTGGGGATTGCAGCGGCAATAGTGCCAAAGGTTGCCATTTGCATAATTATTGCTAAATTTATTGGCAGACAAGACGGACAGCGGAGGCGGAGTAAAGCATTTGTGTTAACTAACATTTTTACTTGTGTGTTTGTGTGTGGTTTATGAGCGAGGGGACTCGTCGTGTACGTGTGGTGTGAAAGATCAGCACACGCTTAATTTGTGCAGCCTTTCGAAAGAGTTCCAAAAACAGCAGCGACCCTGCACAGAGCGGGCAACTTGGACAGCGACGGCGACAGCGACTGAGACTCTGAAAAGCGAATTCACTCGGTTGGTCGTGCGCTGCATATTGTTGCAGTTGGGTCGCCGAGGGCAGAGGGGTGATGGTGGCGGGAGACACATGCACTAATGTAAACTACCTTGAACCCCATTCGAACGCATTTCAGCTTGCGAGTTCGCTGGTTCGGTCGGTCGGTCGGCCGGTCGGTCGATCGGCTGTTCGGGCGTTCGTTCGGTCAGTTGGTCGGTCGATTGGCTGTTCGGGCGTTCGTTCGTTCGGTCAGTTGGTCGGTCGGTTGACTGTTCGGCCGTGCATTCGTTGGTTCGGTCAGTTGGTCGCTCGGTTGTCTGTTTGCTCGTCGGTCGGTCGGTGTACAAATACGGGCAGCCAGGCCGCGTATAATATGTGTTTACTTTTATTGCTGTTGTTGCAGTTGCTATTGTTGTAGTTGCTGTGAGTTATTACGCTCCATTGGCGAATGCAATTTATGCGATCGTTGTCGCCGTTGCTTTGCAAGCGGCGAGTATGGGTGTTGCGCTTCGTCGCTATCACTGCGCAGGATTCCCATGTTGTCTGTTGGCCTAACCACCAGTGCCCAGTGTGTTTATGTTCGAGTAGAGTTGCCAGACTGATGGACTGAAATAGCAATGGCATTCGCATTACTCAAAAGTCCTTCGCAAGTATGCATTCTTGGAGTGCATTCGAAAAAGAATGCTTAAATATAAAGCAATTAAAAGTTCTAAGTATATAGTAAGAATATAACCAAGTGATTAACTATAAAATGAAATATACCAAAAACAGTTTTATTAAAATTTATAACAAAAACATTTTTATAAATAAAATCAAAATAAAATATAACAATTAATTTTATAAAAATTTATAACAAAAATAATTTTATAAAAATTTATAACAAAAATATTTTTATAAAAATTTATAATAAAAATATTTTTATAAAAATTTATAATAAAAAAATTTTTAGAAATATTTAAAACAAATTTTTTTATAAATAAGAAGAAAATAAAATATAAATAAAACAATTTTAATAAAATGTATAACAAAAACATTTTTTGAAAGGTTTATAACAAAAACATTTTTATGAAAATTTATTAAAAAAAAATTTTATAGACAACAAAAATTTTTTTATAAATAACAGCAAAATAAAATTCAACAAAAATATTTTTATAAAAATTTATAACAAAAATATTTTTATGCAAATTTTTAACAAAAATATTTTCATAAAAAAATAATAAAAATAGATTTAAAAAAATTTATAACAAAAACATTTTAAGAAAAATTTAAAACCAGCTTTTTTTATAAATAACAAGAAAATAAAATATAACAAAAACCGTTTTAAAAAAATTTATAACAAAAGCATTTTTATGAAAATTGACAAAAAAAAAACAATTTTGTAAAAATTAACAAAAAAAAGTGTTTATAAATAACAGCAAAATAAAATAGAACAAAAATATTTTTTATAAAAATTATAACAAAAATACTTTTACAAAAATTTATAAGAAAAACATTTATATAAAATTTAAAAAAAAAGCATTTTTATAAAAAATATAACAAAAACATTTTTAAAAAAATTTACATCAAACCCATTTTTAGAAGAATTTATAACAAAAACATTTTTATAAAAAATGATAACAAGAACAATTTTTATAAAATATATTTTTTAAAAAGAAAATTATTTGTTGTTCATTTTTATGCTTGCAAAAGATGTTTATGAAATAAATTTCATTAAAAAACAAATATTTTAGAAAAAAATATTTTTATAAAGAAAAATAATTAATACAAAAAAAATCTTTAAACAAATTTTTTTTGATAAAAAAATTAATTTAAAAAAATATATTAGTTACAAAAAAAATGTATTAAAGTGAGTAAAAACAACAAAAGAATTTCAAGTTGATAAAAAAAAGAATTTGTAGTTGGCCTCTGTGGTAACCACGATAAGTTTCAGAATCGTGTGGTCGCGGGTTGAAACCTTAGGATTGAATAAGCCAACATGCTACCACTGAACCAATTGGTTGGTGGTAGTACTCTCTCTTGGTTGGTAGTTCTCCCAAATATCTCCTTGGACGCATAATTTAATATGGTATAATAATAAATAAATCAAAAAAACACTAAAGAGCCGCCCCACCCAACATCTCTGAACCAGGGGATGGCATTTTAACACGCAAATAGACTAAAACGGCTTATAGAAATAAATGTAATGTCTGATAGAAGGCCTTCCGAAAGAAGTAAAAGGAGCTGCTAACCTTATTTTTGTGCCTTTGCATACAACTTGGAATATTATGTAAAGGCCCTCTTCTGCCAGCCCTTCAGACTGGCCCGACTTTTGCTCCAGTGGATTTTCATGCTTATAGAAATAAATGTAATGTCTGATGGAAGGCCTTCCGAAAGAAGTAAAAGGAGCTGATGACCTTATTTTTGTATCTTTGCATACAACTTGAGGATCCTCTTTTGTCAGCCCTTCCGATTAGTCTGACTTTTGCCACAATGGATTTTCGTGCTTATAGAAATAAATGTAATGTCTGATAGAAGGCCTTCCGAAAGAAGTAAAAGGAGCTGCTAACCTTATTTTTGTGCCTTTGCATACAACTTGGAATATTATGTAAAGGCCCTCTTCTGTCAGCCCTTCAGACTGGCCCGACTTTTGCTCCAGTGGATTTTCATGCTTATAGAAATAAATGTAATGTCTGATAGAAGGCCTTCCGAAAGAAGTAAAAGGAGCTGATGACCTTATTTTTGTGCTTTGCATACAACTTGGAATATTATGTAAAGGTCCTCTTCTGTCAGCCCTTCCGATTAGTCTGACTTTTGCCACAATGGATTTTCGTGCTTATAGAAATAAATGTAATGTCTGATAGAAGGCCTTCCGAAAGAAGTAAAAGGAGCTGCTAACCTTATTTTTGTGCCTTTGCATACAACTTGGAATATTATGTAAAGGCCCTCTTCTGTCAGCCCTTCAGACTGGCCCGACTTTTGCTCCAGTGGATTTTCATGCTTATAGAAATAAATGTAATGTCTGATAGAAGGCCTTCCGAAAAAAGTAAAAGGAGCTGATGACCTTATTTTTGCGCATTGCATACAACTTGGAATATTATGTAAAGGTCCTCTTCTGTCAGCCCTTCAGACTGGCCTGACTTTTGCTCCAGTGGATTTTCATGCTTATAGAAATAAATGTAATGTCTGATGGAAGGCCTTCCGGAAGAAGTGAAAACAGCTGATGACCTTATTTATGTGCCTTTCCACACAACCGGAAATATTATGTAAAGGTCTTCTTCTGTCAGCCCTTCAGACTGGCCTGACTTTTGCTCTAGTGGGTTTGCATGCTTATAGAAATAATTGTAATGTGTGATGGAAGGCCTTCCGAAGGAGCTGATTACCCTATTTTTGTGCCTTTGCATACAACTTGGAATGTTATGTGAAGATCCTCTTCTGTCAGTCCTTCCGCCTAGTCTGACTTTTGCCCCAAAGGATTTTTGTGATCTCTGGTTTAGGGTCTCTCCATGTGGCAACACTGGCTACGTCGTCTGTCCGTCCATCTATTTGCAATAATATGGTAAGTAATTTATTTTTGTTGCCGTTGTTATTATCAACTAGCTGCCAAACGATTGCACATATGCACATCCATCCATACACATATGACAGCACTTGTGTGTGTGTTTGAGGCAACGAGTGAGTGAGCGAGTGTGTGTGTTTGTTTGTGTGTGTGTGTAGATTCAGAGCTAGATAGATATGCACGCGGGCACGATCTGTTGCAATTGCATTCCTCCTGCAACTGATGCGGGTTGTATTTTCGGCTTCAGCAGTTGTGCTGAGATAAGTGTATGAGTGTATGAGTGTATGAGTGTGTGCATGTGTGTGCAGTTGCAACTGAACTGCATGATTTAAGTAGTTGTCAGTCGTGGTTGGCGCGCTGTCATTGCCGCCGCTGCTGTTGTTGTTGTTATTGTACTTGTTGTCGATTTGTTTAAATGTTGGCTTAAGTGACAACGCAACCGTCACGCCTGCCGCCCCGCACTGCCGCACGCACCCCGCCACAGCCGGTGGATGCAGTCGCATTGGCTGGGCACTTGTTTGCTCATTTCTGTACCAAAATGGTACCAAATTTGCTTAGCCATGCTGCTGCCATGTTCCAAGTGAAAGTTGAGTTGGCATTTTTTTCCTTCCATTTTCATTTCTTTCTGCATTTATTTCTTTTTTTCTTTCTTTCTTTCCTTCAGTGTGCCCGAATTTGCTGTGCGCCAATGATATCGCTGAGAAATTGTAGATTATATGTAAACAAGTATAAGCGCGGCTTTAATTCATGAAGTAGTGTACCTTGCCTCAAGCCAACAACCGCAACACCGCCACCATTAACAGCTTCATTGTTGCTCTACGTACGTAGCCATCGGATGCCAAGAGCTGCCCCGCTGGCGCTGCTGCCACATGTGTGTGCAAGCCGCTGTGGAAAGTGGGTGGGGTTTGGAGCATTTGCTAGGTCACGCTTGAGGAGCGCTTAAATGCCGCAAATCGGAGGGCATTGAATGCAGCTTTGCTGTTCATCGCTGTCTGCACATACAACCACCCACCCGCCTCACTGCCAGCGGCATCTTTAGTCACTCTTTTCGAATTAGTTCTCACATCCGCCTAGCAAAGAAGAAACGAAACATTCACTTTACGCCGCCGTGGCCAGATGTGAGGGCAGCATGAAGCGTTGCACTGCTTATGAATTGGGACTTTCCTCTGGTTGCACCGACATTCCACCCGCAGAAGAAGGAGGAAGAGTTTTTGGACACAGTGACTAAACTTACAAAACTGCTGCGGAGATAAAAGTGGAACATTTGGAGGTGGCCATGGTGATGGGTTTTGGCGGCCATATATCAGAATATAAAAGATAATTTTCTCAGTGATATGCCACTGATCCCAAGCAACTTTGTACTCTGTGGAAAAGGCATACTCGCAACATGGCATTGCCAACCTTGATGCTTCTTCGAAGTGGACACAGAAAGGTTCAACCAATAGCAAACAAACGCTGTCTATGAATATTAAAGGACTCCAAGATTATCCTACCACCGACAAAACTATTAAGACGAGAATTCTTGCCAAAGGAGCATGGGGGACTCCTCTGCCTTCGAGTTGAGGTTCTAGTAAAACTTTGGAGTTTGTAGTCATATCTCCAATGAATTTTATGGCACTCTCTTTGTATGTATTAGTTAGTTCCATCAAATTTTTGGGTGGATGAATAAAGGGATGAAGGGATGAAGGGATTAATAGATGAAGGGATGAATAGATGAATGGATGAATATATGAATTAATGAATGGATGGATGGATGGACGACTGATTGGATGAGTGGATGGATGAGTGGATGGATGGATGAATGAATGAAGAAAAGAATAGATGAAGAGATGAATGGCTTAATGGATAAGGGATTGAATGGATGACTGGATGAATTGTTGAATGGTTAAATGGTTGAGTGGATGAATTAATGAATTCATGGATGGATGGAAGAATGGATGAATAGATGAATGGATGAATAGTTGAATGGTTGAATGAATTGATGAGTGGTTAATGGATGCATGGATGAATGGATGGTTGAATTGTTGAAGGGATGAATAGAGATTAATGTATGAATGGATGAATGGTTGAATGGATGAATTAATAACTGAATGGAAATAAATACATAGATGGATGGACGGATGGATGGATGGAAGGATGAATGAATGAATGGATGAATGGATGAATGGATGAATGGAAGAATGGATGAATGGATGAATGGATAAATAGATGGATGGATGGATGGATGGATAGATGGATGGATGGATGGATGGATGGATGGATGGATGAATGGATGAATGGATGAACGGATAAGTACATGGATGGATGGATGGATGGATGGATGGATGAATGCATGAATGGATGAATGGATGAATGGATGAATGGATGAATGGATGAATGGATAAATAGATGGAGGAATGGATGAATGGATGGATAAATGAATGAATGAATGGATGTATATATGGATGAAAGGATAAATACATGATTGAATAGATGTACGGATGAATGGATGAATGGTTGGACGGATGAATGGATGGATGGATGAATGAGTGAGTGAATAAATGAATAGATAGAAGGATAAATGGAAGGTTGGATGGATGAATGGATGATTGAAGGAATGAATGGATGGACGAATGGATGGATGAATGGATGGATAAATGGATGGATGAATGGATGGATAGATGAATGGATAAATGGATGTATGGATAAATGGATGTATGTATGAATGTATGAATGTATGAATGAATGAATGTATGAATGGATGAATGGATGAATGGATGAATGGATGAATGGATGAATGGATGAATGGATGAATGGATAAATAGATGGATGAATGGATGGATAAATGAATGAATGGATGGATGTATATATGGATGAAAGGATAAATACATGATTGAATAGATGTACGGATGAATGGATGAATGGTTGGACGGATGAATGGATGCATGGATGAATGAGTGAGTGAATATATGAATAGATAGATGGATAAATGGATGGTTGGATGGATGAATGGATGATTGAATGAATGAATAGATGTACGAATTAATAGGGGAATGGATGAATTGATTAATGGATGAATGGATGAAGAAATGAATGGATTAATGGATGAAGGAATGAAAGAAAGACTGGATGAATTGTTGAATTGTACAGTGGACAAATCAATGTATGAATGAATGGATGAGTGGATGGACGCATGAATGGGTGAATTGCGAATGAATGAATGGCTGAATGGTTGAATGGTTGAATGGTTGAATGGTTGAATGGTTGAATGGTTGAATGGTTGAATGGTTGAATGGATGAATTAATGAATAGATGGATGGATGGATGGATGGGTGGATGAATGGAGGCACAGAAAATGAATACAGTACTTAATAGATGTATGAGTGAATGAATCTCCGGAATAATACATGAATAGATATTCGGATGAATGAAATGATGCGTGGATGATTCAATTGATGAAAGGATGATGCATGGATGTATGAATAAATTATTTAATAGATGTATGAGTAAATGAATGAAAAGATGTATGGACAAATGAAATTATTATGAATGTGAGTATAAATTAACGAATGTATACATGAAGGAAATAGTAGTTATATGGATATATTAAATAACATATATATTGGCAAAAGAAATAATAGATATAAGGATGAATGAAATAAGGTTGCATTAATTGATGTAAGCAGGAACTAATGAATATAAGTACAAATAAATACAGAACATATGTACGAATGATTGAATTCATGTACTAATGTATTCACAAATATACAGATAAGTGGAAGAGTATATGTATGGATGAATGGATTGAATATACGTACAGATGAATGAACGAATAGTTGCACGAATGAATGAAAAAATAGACGTACGAATGAACCAACGAATAGATGTACGGAAAAATGAATGAATTAATGAATAGCTGTATGAGTGTATTAATTGATATGCGGATGACTGAAATAATACATGTACGGAAGAATGAATGTATGAAAGTTCCGATGAATGTCTGAATAAATGTACGGATAAATGAGGGAATGGAGTTAAAGACGCAGCTCAACTGTACCATTTTTATAAAGCTTTGAACCATATTTTATAAAGAGAACCACATGAAAACAAGAACGTCCTCTTAGAACACGGCGTAAATGGGTGCGCTTGCGGAACGCAGATGGCCAGCAGAGAAAATTTTCCAGCTTGTTTGTGGCGCCTAATTCCACACAAAGAAGAGAAATGAGTTAAGAACACCGGATAAGTGATTCAAAAGGAGTTGAAAAGTTGTGGCCCAGTTTATAGGGTGAGTCCCAAACTATCAGAACAAACAAACAAATTGTTCGATGATGTTGCTATAACAGATTGGACTTGTCGTGGCTTACAACTGATACCGCATTTGGTTTAAGTGCATTTCCTCAAGCAACACCCTGTATAGCAAAGTCCATCATTGTGTCTGCTGCTGACAATTGTGGAATGGAATAGATCACCATTAGGAACTCAATGCTAGTGAAAAATCGCTACCAAGAGCAACCCGGCTCGGTGAGTTAGCGACGTAGAGTGTGACAATAACAATAGCAGTCCCCCTCCCCCTCTCCACTTAGGCGCAAATCAGGCACCAATTGCTGGAGCAGACTGTCAGGGTTGTTTCCGCTTCATTAACACTAATTAAGCAGCAAATGAAATTAAATGGAATGAATGAAATTGAAATTAAGTGGAATGAAGTAAAATGAAATTCAGATTAAAAAATGCTAAAAATTAAAATGAAATTAAATTGAAATGATGTGGAATAAAATTGAAATTAAACGGAGCTGTAATTGGAATGATGCGACATTGAAATGAAATGAAGTTAGAATCAAATGAAATTGGAATGAAATAAAACTCAAAGTAAAGTAAAATAATAATTGAAGGGAATTGGAACCACACTGAACTGAAATTAAATAAACTAAAATTAAAATATTTAAATTAAAAGAAAAGGAAATGAAATGAAAATGGAATGAAATAAAAGTGGAATGAAATTAAATTGGAATGAAATTAAATTAAAATGAAAGTAAAATTAAAATGAAATTAAAAATAAAGTAAAATGAAAAACGTGGAACGAACTGAAAAAAAGTTGAAACGAACTGAAGTAAAATTGAACTGAACTGAAATAAAATTGAAACGAACTGAAATAAAATTGAAACGAACTGAAATAAAGTTGAAACGAAAAATGGAATTGACATTAAATAAAATAGAATTGAAACTAAATTGACATTCAATCAATTTCAACTGAATTGCCACGAGATGAGAGCAATTTCGAGTGAAACAAAATTGGCAATAAATCAAATCGAAACGAAACAAAGTTGAATTGAACAACAAAATTCAAATGTAAACTCAATTTGAATTTTGAATTATAGAATGAGAGTTCCTTTTATAGCTTTCGAAACTTGGCGCTAATTTGGCTAAAAGCGACGAACTGGTTTCAAGGTTGCCCCCCGTGGCTCAATCGACGAATGCTGATAAAGACGTGAACCGATTGAAAGTTCCAATCAGAACCAACAGCCGAACGCCCGAGCAGAGGCGAAGGGTGAGCGGCGAAACAGACAAAAGATTAAATAATAAATCTCCCATACAAAAAGAAGCTCTCAAAGTAAAGTGAAGAGTAAAGTCGCTGCGGCCGCGATCAAGTTAAAAAGTTCGAAAAGTTTCAATCAAACTGCTCAGCCGCGGGAACGCAAATAGCAACAAAAACAACACCAACAACAACACTGCAGCAGCAACAACAGCAGAAGCAGCAGCGGCAGCAAAAAACAAAAGATAAATTAAACAAATTTCTGCTATTAAGACAACACAAGCAGAAAAAAAGTGAGTCATGAACGGCGCCGCACGGGACCGCACCACGCCGCACCGCACCGCACCAGGACGGTGATACAAATCAAGCAAAAAAATCGAAAAGCGGACAAACGAAATAAAAATTCGCAAACTTATAAAATTATTTGCAAATATTCAACTACCCAGTTGGAAATGGCTCGAACTATGTTCGAAGACGGCGAAGACTACGCGGTGACTAGTGCGACGGATCAACACATATCCAAAATGGTTATGGATACGTATTTCTGAGGAGTCTTTAAGGGGGAGTAGACTATTTGTCTTCAAGTATGAGTCAAATACTCGTCTTCAGGCATAAGTAAAATTCTTGTCTTCAGGGAAGGAGTAAAATACTTGTCTTGAGGCACAAGTAGAATACTTGTCTTTCACGACGATTAGAATAATTGTCTTCAGGGTCAAGTAGAAAATTTGCCTTCAGGGAAGAGTAGATTACTTGTATTCAGGGACAAGTAGAATACTTGTCTTCAGGGTTGAGTAGAAAATTAGTCTTCAGAGGCGAGTAGAATACTTGTCTGAAGGCATGAGTCAAATACTTGTCTTCAGGCATAACTAATATACTTATCTTCAGGGAAAGAGCAGAATACTTGTCTTCAGGGAAGGGTAGAAAATTTGTCTTCAGAGGCGAGTAGAATACTTGTCTTCAGGCATGAGTCAAATACTTGTCTTCAGGCATAAGTAATATACTTATCTTCAGGGAAGGAGTAGAATACTTGTTTTCAGGTTGGAGTAGATTACTTGTCTTATTGACCGTAAGCATGTTGTTTAAAACTCACTGTGCGTAGCGGGAGTCGCTCAATTTTACCAAATACGATATATAATATTTTTAAGTTATTAATGAGGATAGTCTCATCTACAGATCTTCTGTCAGGTTAATTTCCGACAGGAATTCATATATTTTGGAGGAATCAAGTTGAGGGATCTTGCTCATATCTAAGATATATTCTCCACAACAACTGATTTTTTTTTGTATGCCAATGGTCCGCAGTCCGTGATCAGGTGCAGTGCGCTTTCGTCACTTTCTCCACAGAATCGACAGATGGCATCTGAAGATATACCCAACTTGTTCATATGGTAGCTGAGTCTACAATGTCTGCTTAAAATGCCACTGATGATTCTTAATCTACTCCGAGGCATATTTATTAACTACGTAGCTCTTTTAAGATTAAAATATCCCAGAAGGGCTTTGGACTGTCTTAATCCCGGAAGAGTTTTCCAGATTTGACTTTCTTTTGCATCTGTACACTTCTTCAGGAGACCTCCAATGCTATTGTATGATAGTACACAGAAGGGTGTAGGGCCGTTGAATTGAGAGGCCGCAACCTTTCTAGCTAAGCTATCAGCCTTCTCATTTCCTTCTACTCCTATGTGGCCTGGTACCCACATTTGAGATAACTAGTTGATACTGCCTAGGGAGTTTAGCTTCCCAATATAGTCCCATACAAGTTTAGACCTCACCAAGGGTGCTGCTTGACTTATCAGATAGTATCACGATGTTTTCCCCGATATTTCCTGTCAATGTTGATCTGGGCACATCTTTCAATAGCGTGAATCTCCGCTTGAAAAATGCTTGGGATAGAACCCATTGGTTCCCAGTGGTTGGTTCTAGGCCCAAATATTAAATGGTAATAGTAATAGAAAAAGTGCACTATGGCGGTAAATTTAATAAAAAACTTAAAAGAGAGAGCAAGAGGGAGAGAAAATAGTGCGTTTATTCTATGATCACAGTCATGAATGTGTTTCTCTTCATATGTGTATCTTGAAAGATTTTGTCTTCAAAGTTGAAGTTTCCAACTGGGTGGCTGTGCTTCAGTAATGCGAAGGTGTTGGTTGATCAGAACGAGTCTGCTCGGTCTCTGTAGATACAGATTTGTGGCTGCGGCTGTGTGTGCTTCATTACTTCTGAGTTAGCAGTCCCAGTCGGAAAATTTGCACTACATGAGAGTTTCATGTATGTAAGGAAGCCAACTGGAACATATCTTTTCAAATTTGCAGCAATATGATACGTTTACTTATGCTGAATAAGTAGTAAAGAAAGAAAAAATATATTGGTATTGTATATGATCAATGGTGTATTATTAAATTTGTCTTATATTTTACCAATATTTCCAGAAGAAAATGAAATCGCATTTAAAAATGAAATGTTTTTAACATTACTTTAAACTTATTGACAAGACAAGTTGCACAAAGTAGTTGCAGTTGTGTATGTGTGGTTATGCCACCGCAGTAACTGCTCGAAGAAGAATTATTGAAAACATTTTGGCAGATCTTATAGCTATTTCAGACACGCCGTTTGTCCTCATCAGAGATATTTCAATGAAAGGCAATTCTTCCTCAAGTTGAAAGTATGTCTCAGAAAGCAACCATACACCCTCCCAGGAATCGAACCTGGGCCTTCAGCTGTTGTAATCTGACCATCCAGACTACTACGCTAACTGCAGATGGTGAACTGACTGATCAAATTCTGTCCATGTACGTTCTCATAGCAGTTATCTCTGCACCTATATACTTATTTAAATTGTTATTTATATTGTCGTATTTTCCCGCCAAAATATATGAACACAAACATGTTTCTATGTGAGATATACAAACATACCCAATTTTCTGGTGGGTGTCGCTCCAATAATCCTGAGAAAAGTGATTTAGAGGCAAGCAGAGGAAACTCGAGAAACAAACATCTCTTATATCAAGGACTGCAAGTTCAGGTATTACTTACAGGTTGTTCATAATCGAACGGTAGTGGTAGCGGCAGGTATATAATTGGTAGCGACAGTATTAGCGTTAGTGGTAAAGATCTCGCACAAATTGTTATATACTGAAAAGCTTTGAAATAAATACAATTTGTGGCAGTGGCAGCGGTTAGAGTTGTCCTAGTTTGATTTTTTACTAACATACAAGCTATGAAATGATATTATATCATAAGCACCAAACATGGATTTGTTTTTCTATGCCAATTTGTTGAATTCTTAATTTTTCATAAATATTTTTCTTATAATTTTAGTTTGTGTTTAATAAATATGAAGTAACTAGTAAATTTTTTTGGAAATACATAGTTGCATTTCCATCAAAATTGGCGAGGTACTATTGTAGAATAATATTATTAATGTTTATAATGTAAAATGACACCACTTAATGTAATAAGACCGAATAGATCAGAGGACTTTAACGAGACAAAAAGGGGGGTTATAATGAGAGACTGTAGTTTAGAGTGCGGTGGACTGAGACAGTGCATGGGCAGAATTTGCCGTGGTTGTCTGGATGGAAAAAATATTAATATTATTTTTATTATATCTCACACCCTAATTAATTATGACTTCAAGGGTTTAGGAGAACGGGAACTAGATACTCAAACTTTCGACTCGAAGCAAAAAGTTTTTTTGGTAAGAAGCATTTTTGAAACCAAGCCTGTGGCAGGATTTGAACCTGCGACCCTCTGAGTGCGAGTCTAGCATGCTTACCCTCGAACCAAAGAGCTCCAAAAGTAATAGCTGAAGGCCCAGGTTCGATTTCTGGGAGGGTTTACGGTTGCTTTCTGAGACAGAATATCAACTTAAGGAAAAATTGCCTTTCATTGAAAGATCTCTGATGAGGACAAGTGGCGCGTCCGAAATAGCTAAAGATCTGCCAAAATGATTTCTATAATTTTCCTTCCAACAGTTACTATGGTGGCATAACCACTACTACTTTGTGCAACTTGTCTTGTCAATAAATTCGCTGAGAAATAATCTGAATTTTCAACTGAATTGACGACTACTGACTTACTCACATTATTATTATATCGTACACCATAATTAATTATGACAGCAAGGGGGTTGGGGGAAATATGTCAGGGGCATCCTCCCTTATCTTTATTTCAAAGTAGCGCCCCACAAAATGTTGATAATTTTACACACAACTTCATTCTGTTTGGAAGAAATGAGGAAGTGCATTACATTTCATAGATTGAAAGACACTTAAACTTTGTTACTGGAAAGAGTGTTGATGATGCAAAATTTTAAAGCTACCAAGTTTTTTTTTTTAAACCACACTTTTCTACATTAGAAGGAAACATTTCTAGAATTTGAAATGAAAATATTGAATATTATAAATTTCAAGTATAAATAGGCTGCAATTAGTATTTAAATTTCCAACTGGCATATGAGGAGAACAACAACAACAACAACAATAATAACAACACTGAGCAGTGCGAACTCACATGGTCTCACACAGCCGCACACATGAATGCGAAGCAATGTACACACGCACTCACACACACACACACACACACACACACTCTTCTGATCCACAATCATGCTTTATTTTGTTGGCACTGCTGTTTTTTGTTGTTGTTTTTGTAATTTATTTATAGACAATATCTATCTGCACATTTAATTAGCGCGTTGTGAGAGAGCGATATACTCAACACCAGTAACAACAACAACAACGGCAGCAGCAACAAAAACAAGAACAACAACAACAACAACAACAACAGCAGCAGCAGCAGCGACGACAGCAGCACTATTAGAAAAGCAACAAAAACAACAAACACGAGCGGAGCCGGCATAAAGCGTTCGGCGTTAATTGTATCGGCGGAGACTTTTAGTTTCCTTTTTTGCGTTCGCTGATAATTAAGTGATTTTACATGTAGTACGTAATTTTTTTCCCCCTTTTTTCTAAGCGAAATTTGTCGCACTTCGCGGCTACAAACACGTTCCGCACACACTCAACCACACACACACACACACTCGCATTCGCGCTCATGCATGCAAGCAGCAAACACACGAACGCACTCACTCACTCACTCACACTCTCTCGTAAGCGCACAATGTTTCATTTTTGCACCATTTCTGTACAACCTTTGAGTCATGATTATAGCAATGTTTGAAACGTTCCAAAGAAGGCGTGGCTGGTGGAAAAATACAACTTATCCATACATACATACATACATACAAAAGTATGCATAAATATGCTCATATAAGTTCGGATTTATGTATGATTGAATGTGAGCCCCCAAGGTAGGCGGTCTGTTTGAATGAAAATTTGTCGCAAAGTCTTAGTTGAAGAAGTGACCCGGCTATTTTTGGAAGTCATCCGCATAATTGGCATAGGAAGGAAGATAAATTAAATGAATGAAATTGGAATGAAATGAAATTGAGTGAAAATAAAAAAAATCGGATAAAATTTGTAAATTGGAATGAACTCATATTGTAATACAATAAAATAGAAATCAAATGAAATTGGAATGAATTGAAATTAACAAAAATTGGAATGAAATGGCATTGGAATGAAATGGAATTGAAATGCAACTGAATTCGAATTAACTAAAATTGAAGTGATCAACAATTGGAATGAACTAAAATTGGCATGAATTAATATGGGAATGAAATGGTGTTGGAATTTAATTGAACTGAAAAAAATGAAATTGGAAGAAAATAAAATTACAATGAAATGAAATTGGAATTGGAATGCAATAAAATTCCAATGGCCTAAAATTCGAATGAAATAAAATTGGAGTGAACAAAAACTTGGAATGAACTAAAATTCGAATGAACTAAAATTGAAGTGATCAACAATTGGAATGAACTAAAATTGGCATGAATCAATATGGGAATGAAATGGTGTTGGAATGTAATTGAACTGAAAAGAAATAAAATTGGAAGAAAATAAAATTACAATGAAATGAAATTGGAATGCAATAAAATTCCAATGACCTAAAATTCGAATTAACTAAAATTGGAGGGAACTTGGAATGAACTAAAATTTGAATGAACTAAAATTCGAATGAACTAGAATCGGAATGAAGAAAAATTTTAAATGAACTCAAATTGCAGTGATAAAAATGTAATGAATTAAAATTGGAATAAACTAACATTGAAATGAACAACAACTGGAGTGAACTAAATTTGAAATGAACTAAAATTCGAATAAATTAAAATTGGAATGAATTCGAATTGGAATGAACTAAAATTGCAGTGAACTAAAACTGGGGGGAACTAAAATTTGAATGAACTAAAATTCGAATGAACTAAAATTGGAGTGAACAAAAACTTGGAATGAACTAAAATTGCAGTGAACTAAAATACGAATGAACGAAATTGGAATGAACAGAAATTGTACAAAAACTTGATATCACCTCTACAAAAACTTGGTATAAGTTCTGCAAAAACTTGGTATCAGCTCTACAAAACCTTCGTACAGACTCTACAAAACCTTTGTACCAAAACTCTATAAGACTTTTGTACGAAAACTCTATAAGACTTTTGTACCAAAACTCTATAAGACTTTTGTGACAAGACTCTATAAGAGCTTTGTACCAAAGTTCTAGAAACCTTTGTACCAAAACTCTATAAGACCTTTGTACCAAAACTCCATAAGACCTTTGAACAAACTCTATAAAAGCTTTCTACCAGCTGTACAAAACCTCTGTACCAAAAATCTATAAGACCTACATATGTACCAAAACTCTATAAAACCTCTGTACCAAAACTCTATAAGACCTTTTTACCAAAACTCTGTAAGACCTTTGTACCAAAACTCTATAAGACCTTTGTACCAAAACTCTGTAAGACCTTTGTACCAAAACTCTATAAGACCTTTGTACCAAAACTCTATAAGACCTCTGTACCAAAACTCTATAAGACCTTTGTACCAAAACTCTATAAGACCTTTGTACCAACAGTCTATAACACCTTTGTACCAAAACTCTATAAGACCTTTTTACCAAAACTGTATAAAACCTTTGTACCAAAACTCTATAAAACCTCTGTACCAAAACTCTATAGGACCTTTTTACCAAAACTCTATAAGACCTTTGTACCAAAACTCCATAAGACATTTGAACAAATTCCATAAAAGCTTTGTACCAGCTCCACAAAACTTTTGTACCAAAACTCTATAAGACCTTTGTACCAAAACTGTATAAAACCTTTGAAAAACTCTATAAGACCTTTGTACAAACTCTATAAAGGCTTTGTACCAGCTCTACAAAACTTTTGTATCAAAACTCTATAAGACTTTTGTACCAAAACTCTATAAACTTTTGTACCAAAACTCTATAAGACCTTTGTACCAAAACTCTTTAGGATCTTTGTACCAGAACTCTATAAGACCTTTGTACCAAAACTCTATAAAACCTTTGTATCAATTCTATAAAACCTTTGTACAAAAACTCTATAAGACCTTTTACCAAAACTCTATAAGACCTTTTTACCAAAACTGTATAAAACCTTTGAAAAACTCTATAAGACCTTTGTACAAACTCTATAAAGGCTTTGTACCAGCTCTACAAAACTTTTGTATCAAAACTCTATAACACTTTTGTACCAAAACTCTATAAACTTTTGTACCAAAACTCTATAAGACTTTTGTACCAAGACTCTATAAGTCCTGTGTACCAAAGCTATATAAGACCTTTGTACCAAAACTCTATAAAAACTCTGTACCAAAATCTATAAAACCTTTGTACCAACTCTATAAAGCCTCTGTACCAAAACTCTATAAAGATTTTATAAAAATGCTACGACCTTCAAAACATCTCTATAAAAATATGACTCCATCAACAACAATAGAACTCAATCAATCCTATTAGAATATTGAAGACTTCACCTCCGTTTATTCAATACTTTTAATTTTTTGCACATCTGCCTCACAAAAGAATTGTTCACAACGAAATTGCGGAACTCGTAGTGACGTCACAAGAGACGGATTAAAGCCACTTAGAAACGGCAAGGCGGCACATGTATTCCCGATTTGCAGTCCATCATTTTGAGGCTAAGCTGACGGCATGACCGCCTTCGAATGCGTCACTCTGCGCGTGACTCGGACTTGGGGCCGAGTGTGAGCGATTTCATGGCACCCGCAAAGTTCACCAAGACCGACACGAAGCTTCTCGCCAACATTTATTGCTGTTATGCTAACGCGAATATCTATTTCGCAGAAACACACTGTTTCGCCAGCTGTGCCAGTCTGCGTGATTCTAACTTTGCAAACAGAGAAAAAAACCCATTAAAAACTGAAATGATTTGCGCTTCGGTTTGCTCATTAGTGTCAGCCGGCGTGGCCCGGCACCGTCCCGCGCCTCGTCCCATCCGGTCCGGTACGGTCCGGGGCGCCACGTTCGATTTACGTGTGTGTACGGATGATGAAACTTAAACTTGTACTGGCTGGGAGCGTATTTTTAATTTTTATTACGAGCGAATTGCACCCTTTTATCTATTTCTCTATTTTTATCTCTATCCGCCCGTTCTACTTACCACTCAAAGAATTTCGTTGATTTATCCAAAAGATTATTTTCAATATTTTTCCTTTTATTCGTCGATGTGAATTTTCTGCAAGAAAAGAATAGAGAAGAAGAAATTATTAAAAAGTACGTAAAAGGAAATGTGGATATAATTATTATACGAGTAGTAAAAAGTTCATGAATGAGGACGTTCCACACGAATACGAAGCAATGACACGAAAAGCGAAGGCTGAGTGAGATGTGATTTGATAAGAAAAGAGAGGAGCGGTGGAATTCAACACCTATGAGCACACCGAATACGCTGCAATGGCATGAAAAGCGGGGGTTGAGTGAGAAGAGTCTGATAAGAAAAGTGAGGAGCGGAGGAGTTCAACACCTATGAGCTAACCGAATAGACTGCAATGACAGGAAAAGCGAGGGCTGAGTGAGATGAGTTTGATAATAATAGAGAGGAGTGAAGGAGTTCAAGACCTATGACAACACGAATGACATGAAAAACGAGGTTTGACTGAGATGTGTTTGATAAGAAAAGAGCGGACAGGAGGAGTTCAACTCCTATGGACACTACTTAACATTATAGTGAACAAACAGTGGTCGTGTGAGTCGCCCCCGTGAAGTACAAATAACAAGAGTCGCGAGTATTCGGAGGGAGAATTTGCTGCACCTGCAATTCACCTTGGCAAAGCTGCCATCGTCATCCCGCCCGCTATGCCAAGGTTAACAAAGCAAGATGGGTGGGAGGAAGAGTGTGGCAAAAAGGTCAATTAAAAAGTTGCTGCAAGGACGAAGTTGTGGCAATGCATACTCTATACTGGTGATGGAATGCAGGCTTTATGTGGGTGTTGGAGCACTTTATATTGCAATTAAGAAAGCTCCACGCACTTGGCCATAATTCAAGAAATTCAGTTTGGGCCGCAACGGAGGCAACAGCTGGTGACAGCTAATGTCGATCAATATTGCCGCAATGGTGGTGATGGTGATGGCAGTGGCCACCTTCAATTAATGTGCAACTACTCCGGTCTGCTTTAGGCACTTTTTAGGCAGTTGGCCAGTTTCTTAAGCAAAATTAAACAACTCACGATTGTTTATGAGGCCAATGGGACAAAAATGGACCATATATTGAGTGACCAATACTCTGCAGACTCGCTAAGGAGTTAAGAATCAATCACCACTGAAGTTATCACCAGAAATACATCCAATCCAGTCATATGCCAATTCCAGGCGGCCCGATCCCCGACACTCCAACTAATTTTCGCATGATGCTGAAGCTGGCTGCACTGCTTCGAAGCTCGCCGACAGTAAGATCCCACTTCTGACACCCTAAAATAAACCTTAATATATGCCCCAGGCAAGCACAGCAGTCGTCCTGGTAACCCCAACAGAAAATGATGATTGCCTTAACCAAGCACAGTAATCGGCCTGACAACCCCAACAGAAAATGACTACACCAGTGCTAACCAGCGACGCATAAAATTCAATATTGTTCGAAAAAAATTATATGGATCTCAAGTTGTATATATATATTATTAAAGGGCGTGGTACTTAAGTTAAGTCGCCCACTTTTTGTGTAGTGTTTTATTTATAGAGCAATTAAAATCTTAAAATACGCATTGTTTAATCAAGTATTGGCCTCGAGTTTTGAGTAAGTTGGCATTGTAGGCGTGGCAGTATATATACTGTTCACAGTCTACAAAATTACCTGGACGTTTTATCATTTTATCATCAATATAAACGAAATTATGAATTACGTTTCCGAAATTGTTTATATGGGAAGCAAGCGACTCGGTCCATATATCAACTTCCGTGAAAGAATCCTATATAGATGTTGGCAAAGAATCCTATATAGGAGTCAATTGGCAATTATAGGCATGTAGCCAATGTGGGCATGACACGTATTACCTAAGTAATATAATTACTATCAAATTTGATGACAACTTCATCAGCGGGAGGCGAACTGGACTCATTTTATGTAAGGGTTCTCGAGTTTTTATATATACAATGGGCGGGACATTAGTTCGATACACGGCATTTATACACAGGGTTACAAAGTGCCACTATTGTGAGACATTATACCAAACTTTTGTTGATAACTCTTATGTATGCATATATTAGTTGTTAATGTTCTTAGCGGGTGTGGCACCTCCCATATTTGATTTGGAACTTAGTATAAGTTAAATCTGAAGTCTTCACTAATTCCATCCAACTTGTTTAGATTCATGTCAGTTTCAATAGTTGCCTATATAAAAAGTTAGATGTGAACTATTCAATAATTCCATTCTTATGTTCCTAGCGGGTGTGGCACCTCATATGCACGTCCATATTTGATTTGGAACCTAATATAAGTCTGGAACCTGAAGTCTTCAAAAATTCCATTCAACTTGTTTCGATTTATGTGAGTTTCAATAGTTGCCTATATGGGAAGTGGGTGTGGCCTTTGTTCTTCTTGTTCTGGTTGATATGGGAACCTAGTCCTCTTTCATAGTCCCGACAGTCCTTATGCTAAGTTTCATGATCCGAGATAACCAAATTTGGAATGATACTTCGATACACAATTTGGGCCTGAGTTGAAACAAGGCCTTCAAGGACTTTGTAGATCATATCGTGGATTGTTATAGACCAACATCTTAACGTAGTACCCAAAGAAACAATTCCAAGTGGGCAAATCACGAGGCTGGCTGTTATCTCTCACTCTTGAAACAATTCCTCCTACAAAGTTTATACTTTTTAGTCAAAATAATCACAGCTGTAAGGCAGAATTTCACCAGATGCCATATTTGTCCATATCATCGTCGGGGTGGCCACTTACCGGCCTGTGTTTTGTCCACCTTACCGTCCTGTTTGGTAGTAGTATGTCTTGATGACAACGCCCCCTCCTTTTTCTCAATCCACATCGAAACAGAGAATTTCTCTTGACACAAAGGAAACTCTCGACACTTTTATGCATTGAAACCGTTCAGGAACGATGTTTATCCTGTCAATTGACTTAAATTGTACTTCGTTGCCGCAACTGTTTTCTAGGCAAACATTGTTTTACTCTCTTATTCGCTGATCAAAGAAGAATCTCACTATAAGTAGGCTGGAAAACTTGGTAATGATTCAATCCAGACTGACCTTGAGAGTAATTAAAACATGTCTTAAGTCCAACCTTCCCTTATGCACGGACAGCTGCAAGGTTGGAATACCGATTGCCACCTGTAAACTGATGCTGAATTATAGGGTCGTGCGTGAGGCCACTGGGTCTTGGGCATACGAGGGCACTTGCTTAACGACCAGGCCAATATGACCGGAGCTTAATAGGAGGCAATCTAGAGACTTGCTTGCCCTGTCGAGAGAAGATATCTCTAAGGTCGTGGCTTGTATAACTGGTCATTGGCTATTCGGCAGGCATGCTCTAGGCTGGGAGTATTATCTCATGAATACTACAGAAGCTGTGGGGATGAGGAGGAGGAGGAGTAGGAGGAGGAGGAGGAGGAGGAGGAGGAGGAGGAGGAGGAGGAGGAGGACGAGGAGGAGGAGGAGGAGGAGAAGGAGAAGGACGGGGAGGGGGAGGAGGAGAACGAGGAGGAGAACGAGGAGAACGAGGAGAAGAAGGAGGAGTCGGTAGAACATCTCTTCTGTAGGTTTCCGACTCTAGCTAAAAGCAGAGCAGGCTCTTTGGGCAAATACGCATTTATTTCTCTTACAGAAGTGTCTGGCGCGAAGGTCAAACAAATCCTGCGCTTTATTAGGGCTTCGAAATGGTTTCACGAGTAAATCAGAGGTGCGTTGTTAAGGGGTGGTATCACAATGGACCCATGATGGTCTGAGTGGGTTGGTCTGTAGGCCGGCTACCACGATAACCTAACCCATCCTATGTCCTACGTACTTGCAGTATGCACCAAAATATTTGAAGCATGCTCCAAAGTAATTACAGTATTTTCCAAAGTTAATCACAGTATTTTCCAAAGTAATTACAGAATTTTCCAAAGTAATTACAGTATGTTCAAGAGTAATTCCAGTATGTTCGAGAGTAATTACAGTATTTTCCAAAGTGATTACAGTATTTTCCAAAGTAATTCCAGTATGTTCAAGAGTAATTCCAGTATGTTCGAGAGTAGTTACAGTAAAAAAAAACTAATAATAAAAAATTTTCCAAAGTAATTACAGTATGTTCAAGAGTAATTCCAGTATGTTCGAGAGTAATTACAGTATTTTCCAAAGTAATTACAGTATTTTCCAAAGAAATTACAGTATTTTCCAAAGTAATTACAGTATTTTCCGAAGTAATTACAGATTTTCCAAAGTATTTATAGTATGTTCCAAAGTAATTCCAGTATGTTCCAAAGTAATTACGGTATTTGCCGAAGTAATTACAGTATTTTCGAAAGTAATTACAGTATTTTCCGAAGTAATGACAGTATTTTCCAAAGTATTTATAGGATGTTCGAGAGTAATTACAGTATTTTCCAAAGTAATTGCAGTATTTTTCAAAGTAATTGCAGTATTTTTCAAAGTAATTACCGTATTTTCAAAGCATTTGCAGTATGTTCCAAAGGTAATTACAGTATTTTCCAAATATGAATTACAAAGTTCTGTCCCGCCCCGGGCATGGTCTCAAATTGGCCTCTTTCTAAATCTTGTTCTCTTCGAGTCGAGGACCTTAGTTGTTAGTGCTCATTCCCCCAACCCCTCGTAGACACAATTAATCCAAAGCACAGCAGGAAACAGCTGAAAATGTCAGTCAATGAGACCAGAAAATATGACAGTGATAATGAGACCGTTGCCTGTACACACGTCGGTCCTTATTATACATATACAAGGATTATTTCTGCACATACATATCTTACTGGAATTTCGGTATACTTTTGGTATTGTTAACATGATGCCTAACTGATGAAAATAGGTGTCGATTCCTTCCATATTATACACGAAGGTTTTGCTATACTTTCGGTATTGCTAACTAGATACCTAACTTATGAAAAGATATCGAATTATTTGATATTCATTGAAGTTTCGGTATACTTTTGGTATTGCCAACTTGTTACTTAAGTTAGGAAAGGCGTATATATGGCAAACTACTACGTAAGGATACTGCTGTATGTGTAGTTTTGGTGCTGCTAACTTAGAACCTAACTTATGAAGGATATGCATATATACATAAGTCAAATATATTAAACTGAACTGTAAACTTTTGTGTACTGCATTTATTTTTGGATACCCACTTCTTTGGAACATATTGTAACACTTCCTCCTAAGGACTTCCTGCAGAGCTCTTATGGCAGGTTGTGAATCGCTGCTGAAATACACATTCGGGATGATTATATAGACGGGTATTTGTGACAGTTTCATTTATTTATTAATTATATGTACAGTAAAATACGAATCGGTTTCAATCTGACTAAACCTTCCCACTGAGAGTTATGCGAAAATTGATTCTGGGATTTCGCCCTCTCTGCCAAATTCAGGCAGCACTCGAATGCCAGCTGAGAAAACCACCCTTAGTCAATACTTGAACGGATACGGCATTCGTATGTGAGGTTAGCGAACAGTAAACAAAATGATTCGTAATCCGCATTCGGTTAGAACAAAGCAGTATTTATCGCTTGGTCCGTGTACATGGAAAAAAAGGAAGAGAGTGCATAATTTAAATGAGAAATTAGGTGTTTTAAGTTGCAAATGCAAATAATTTATGTACATAAAAATAGAAGGCAGCACAAACATGCACGTTGGCAACTGGGGAACAGAAAGCACGAACCACATTTGTAAACATGAAAAGCATGGGAACCATATGTCACAGGAAGATTTGGCCTCACTGGCAGGTGAAGGAAGAAACGGAGAAAGAGACAGAGAGAGAGAGAGAGGCAATAAAAGTTGGATGCCTGCCAGAGTGATACTGAACTGTGCTCGTATCCGCCACAGGCATTCCCCTATAATCTACGCCTCCATATGGGTTTAGCAAATGCCTTACACACTCAGCTCCTAACTCACACATGTGCAGAGTCCCAACAACAAGATACAACGAAAAAAAATTAAGCCAACATGCTCACTCACATATCCTGCTGCAGAAGGCTGTCATAAGTAATCATCGTCGCAGCTGCAACCTCACAAAAGCGAGATTTATACACAATCTTTAATTAAATGTTAAATTAGAAATTATCAAGCATTAAAAGAAGCACTTATACACACTTCAAAGCGTACATACACATCATATATGTACATGCTCGTATATACGAGTATGTGGTCACTGTGCGAGTGCTGAGTGCTGCGAAGTCCACGCGCACCCCCCGATAATCCACCGAGCATACGTGTATAGACAAATAATTTAAATGGGGAGCTCATTAATAGCATCCCCTTGGCAACAAGGACGCGTAATGGCCGGTGCCATAGGATGCCAATTACACGCTCTCATACACACGTAATCGCCAATGCAAGCAGGGAGGGAGGCTGTGGCTGTGGCTAAGAGGCCATGGATGGAAATTGAACATATGCGAACATCTGTGCTTGCGCTTAGATCCGCAGGCAGCCGAGAGCTGGACACTCCGGCAATCAAACAAAAAAAAGCATTAATGTTTGAGTAGATGGCAGAGGAAAGGGACGAAGGACGCATGGTGCTGGACACTGTGTACTGGGCGCAGAACGCAACCTAATCGACCACCATCAATGGCAGCCAAGTACGAGTACTTCGGGCAAAGCCTCGGACTGTCGTTGGGTCGATAGCTGCGCGTCTGCCTGGCAGCTTGTCAGCTCTTCAGCTGTCAATTTAGCAGTTTAACACGTAAACGCAAAAAGCGGAAGCAGAAGGGAGCTCTGCTGGCTCTGGCCTACGTTGACAGTGAATGAATGAATGGCTTAACTTGTTGTGCAACTTCAGGTTGAAAATCGATGGCCAAAAAATACAAGAAAGTCCTTCAGAGCAGTGAAGCAGTGAGCAGTGAGTTCTAACATTGGCAAGGGTTCTGCAGAGCCACGCCTACTAAAATATTCGAATATACGCTGGCATCACACAAACATATGCTACACTTATTACAGGAATAGGGGAGTGGGGTGACTAATTAGTTTAGAAGCAGCAAAAGTTGCGCATACGCCTCGAAACTTCAGACAAAAGGAACAGATTTAGGAATAGGAAGGAAATAATATTAAAACATTATTTAAAAATAATTAATATTAAAACACAAAAAGAAAATTATTTTAATTTTAAATTAAACTACATTAAGTTAATTTATACTAAATTTAGTAAAATATTATATGAAAAATAAATATTAAATATATATTAATTTAAAAAATTTAGAATTAAATTATACAAAATTTAAAAAAAACTTATAAGAAATATAAAAAATTAAAAAAAACTTATAAGAAATATAAAAAAATTCTTATATAAAAAATTAATTATATTAACCAGAAAAATAATTAAAATAATATGAGAAATAAATTATTCAAAATTTTTTAAAAAAATTATAAGAAATATAAAAAAATCTTATATAAAAAATTAATTATATTAACCAGAAAAATAAATAAAATAATATGAGAAATAAATTATATTAATTTTAAAAAATGTATGTAAAATTAAAAAAAACTACATTAAATTTAAAAAACCTATACTAAGTTTCAAAAAATATTATATAAAAAAAAGTTTACTAAATTTAAAAAAAAATTAAAAATAAATTATAATAAATTTTAAAGAATAAGATATGAAAAATAAATTATATTAAATTTAAAAAATTGTTTTATGAACAAAAACTTGTACTAAACTTAATAAAATATTAAATGAAATTAATTATAAAAATTTAAAAAAAATACAAAAGAAACAAAAAAACTAAATTTAAAAAATATGATATGAAATATAAATGAGAAAAGAAATAAATGAAATATAAATTATATTAAATTAAAAAAATAAATAAATCAAAAAAGTAGACTAAATTTTAAAAAATATATTAAATATATATATATATATATATATATATATATATATATATATATATATATATATATATATATATAATATATATATATATATATATATATATATATATATATAATATATATATATATATATATATATATATATATATATATATATATATATATATTTATATATATATATATATATATATATATATAGATATATATATATATATATATATATATATATATATATATATATATATATATATAATTATTATTACATTCTAAAAAGTTTATTTAAAAAAAATCAAGCAATTTCATCATAATGTACAAAAATATTGAATTCGATAAAAAAAATTAAATAATATAAAAATATTTAATTATATAAACAATTAAATAATACAGAAAATTCAAGCAAAATATATAAAAAATAAAACAATAAAAAATATAAAAAATTATATAAAAAAATAATTAATATAGAAAAACCAAGTAATATAAAAAATAAAACAATATAAAAAATTGAATAACATAAATATTTAGCAAAAATTAAAAAAAATAAAGTAAAGAAGAAATATAAATAAGGAAGTCTTTAATAAAAGAGCCCTTAATTTCTATTTGCATTATATAATTGATTATTAAAATTTTTTATTTTTATTATTATTATTAAATAAATTAAACACACAAGAAAAATACAACTTTAGGTAAACAAAACAATTAAAATTAAATATTCCAAAAAAAATTCTTTTCTTAATAAATTACATTCCGCAAAAACCTTAATTGAAATTAATAAAAATTCAAGTATATAAAAAAAATTGTGAAATTAAATAAACTGTATTTCATAAAAAATTGAAACAATAAAAAAAACAATTAATGAAAGCATAAAAAATTTGTTATTTAAAACAAATTTTTTATAAATAAATAATTAAAATTCCACAAAAATTTAAATGAAATAATAAAACAAGAAAAAAATTAAACAAGAAAATAAAAAGGATTAGTTAAATAAAAAAAATATATTTAATAAAAAAAAACACAAATAAACAATTGTTTAAAATAAAAGAATAAATTCAATAGTTAAGTGAATATTTTTGAAATAAAAAAAAAATAAGTTTCAACAAAATTTAAATGAATAAAATAAAAAAAGAAAGGTAAAAAATTTTTGAAAAAAAAATATTCTTCTAAAAGAATTGCAGTCAACAAAAAAAAATTTTTAAAATAAAAACAAAAAAATTTCATAATTTAAGCAAACATTTTAGGAATAAAAAAAAAATGTCCACAAAAATTTGAATGAAGTAATCAAACAAACAAGAAAATTTTAAAAAACATTTGTGGAATAAAAAAAAATTATTTAATAAAAAAAGGGAGAACAAAGAAAAAACAATTGTTTAAAATATAACAAAAATGTTTATAATTAATTGAAAATTTTGTAAATAAAAAAATTAATTACACAAAACTTTAAATGAAATAATAAAATAAACAAGAAAATAAATTTCAAAAACTTGTGAAATAAAAAATAAATTTTCATACAAAATTTGCACAAAAAAAAATTTGAAAACACTAAAATTTTTATATAAAAAAAATAAATTGCTCCAAAACTAAAATAAAACAAAAAAAATATTAGTGAAATAAAAATAATTATTTGATAAAAAATGAACCAAAAGAATATTTGTTTAATATAAAACAAAAATTTTAATATTTAACAAACATTTTTTTAAATAAAAAAACTAATACCACAAAAATTTTAATGAAATTTAAAAAACATTCAATAAAGTAAAAAATTATTGAAAAAAATTGCGCTAAAAATTGGAAAAAATTTAATTAAAAAGTGGAAAAAATTTAATTCAATATTGGAAAGAATTTAATTAAAAATTGGAAAACAATTGCACCAAAAATTGGAAAATATTTAATCAAAAATTGGAAAAAAAATTCATTAAAAATTGGAACAAAAAAAAAATTGTCTTTAAAATAAATAAAAATTTTTAATAAACAATAAATTATAAACAAACAATTCTTAAGCAGTTAAATCCTATTGGAAGAGTCCAGACACACACATTTTGAATGCAGATATTTAGTTAACATAATGAAAAAATATCAAAAACCGGAGAGACAAAAGTGAATTATTTAAAAATAAATTAGAAGTGCATTTTAAATAAATATAATTTATTTATAATTTAAAAAATAAATAAATATTTGTGTTTTTACGCAATCACGTTCACACTGAAAACGTAAAGTTTATTGAACGAACGCATTTGAAGCATTTCGGCTCTACCAGCAGAACCCCCTCCCTCCCTCCATCCACCTCCTGCTCGCTGGCGAGCTCTCTCACTCCTGCTCACTTTCTAATACAGCAAATTTTAGTATCTACACAATAAAGCACCACCAGAAGCAGAAGCAGCAGCAACACCACCACCATCAAGAACAACAACAACAACAACAACAACAACAACAGAAATACTTGTGTGCCAGCACCACAGGGCAAAAGTATCTCAATCTGAAGAGCACTCGACACCCGACGTGCAGATAAAACGCACACAGAAGGCCGCATTTTCCTCCTTCAACTCAACGATAACGAATTGCAGCAAATTCACAGAAAAACGGAAAAACACATTTAAGGGAAATTATGTAAACAATTGTGTAGAAAATTCTATAATTATTGAAAATTATATAGAAAAATTGTATAAAAGTATATTAAATAATTATAAAATAATTATACAAAATCATAAAAAATAATTATAGAAATATACTTAGAATAATTAAGAATAATTTTAGAAAATTATAAAAATAATAAATAATTACAGAAAATCATAAAAAATAATTATAGAAAATCATAAAAAATAAATATAGAAAATTATTTTGGATAATTAAAAATAATTACAGAAAATAATAAAAAAAA